>JADLZK010009096.1:0-159758 GCA_015847255.1 Hyparrhenia diplandra
GTGAAAACCAGAGGCCTGACAAAGACAGAAAAAGAGATATGCCAAGCGTAAAGCATAACTGAAAAGGCCATGAGTGCCGATATATTGAGGTGAATGTAGCCAGCTTTGGGTGGCCTCCTTTCAGCCACAAATGCACAGTGAATGATGAACACCACACAAGACAAGGAAGATAGCGGTACTTTTCCAACTGTCCAAGGCCGAGAAATTAACTGTACCATTCATCAAAATGGATGGGCCTGTTGCAGGCATGGCGAAAAGCTCTTGGTGATGGGACAGCACATTGAACAGCATACATAAAAAAAACCATCCACCTTGCATTTCCTTTGGGTATCCATGATGAACCATGAGCCGGCTACAGAATTGTTGGGGCTGAGAACAACCTACAGGATCACGGGTATCTTAGAAAACTTGGGACTAATAAGAGTAAGATAGTCGACAGAAAGCTATATATGCTGGCAGCCAGAAAGAGAGGTGTTAATCTTAGCGGTAGATGGCTATGTTTGTGAAACTACTACTACACTCAACATTAGATCTTCTGAACAGGTAGGATCCTTCCAAGGTTTCATTCTAAAAAATCTGAATAGCTATAAAAGTCACTAAGTCAGTGCTGGAGTCTGCTGACTAATAGTAGATATATACTAAAAGAAAAAGATGCTGGATTTTTTTTCCATCTCTCCTTAGTTATATGCCGATTGTAAAAATTTTCTCGCACAACTGTAAGATATCACAGACAGACTTCATGGACTCACTCATTATATTTTGAATTCAAAAGCTTTCGAGACAGGGCACTCCCCACAAGGCGTAAAGACAGGTCTGATGGCACAATAGAAAACAGGAGAATAGCATGACTTCAGTCAAGCAGTACCATATAAAACCATATTTTGTTAGTGGAGAACAAAAATGTCTGAACTGTAATACCTTATAAGAGATACAAAACAAATGAAGAAAGTAGAACATGAGCAGAACGTATTTGATCTAAGGGGTTTGTTACATTAACAAGTTAAATGGTTGAAGAAATTTTGCTCAAATTTTCAAGCCCAAGCCAGAATAATCAGGCTCAAAAATTTGACTAACAAAAAGCCAAGCATACTTCAATTGGTTATGGTTTAACATGCCCCATTCTAGCTCATGCTTTAAACATGGAATCAATTGCCTCCTCACATTTCTTGCCTGTTGATGGATCATTCTATTAAATGAAGGACAAACATATGTATGCCAGCATCATGACACTGAACATAAAGGGAAAAATGATACTGTAAGAAAAAAATTGCACAACATCTCAGAAAGTAGGTCTCACCAAAAACTCTACAGAAGATGCAGGTGTAACGTCAAGACATTAGAACCACTATTGCTTTCATTACTGATTTGATCTCTTTCGTTTGCGAATTCCTGGCATTTTATCTCCTAAATTAGATTTCTTCGCTGCTTCTGATTCCAGTGACTCTTCCAGTTTCCTCCAGAGCTTTTTAACAACAGAACAAGAAGATAAAAACGGTTAGAATGGGTGTAGCACTAAAATGGATGACAATAACTAAAAAACAGCATATCCCAAGTACAGAAGGAGTCCATTGTCTCACCACTGAGAAAGTTGGGACGAAGTGTTTCTATTGATTCTCAGGCAATGAATGAAGACTGCAGTTAGCATTGGTCTACCTTCTTGAGCATTTGTCAAAGTTTTAACCTACAAAGGACCCAGCATTTTGTCAAAAGCATTCATACTGGATATTCTAATTGGAAGTGTTTTATGTATGATCCAGTATGGGTGTTCTTTCAGTAATGAAAAGGAACATCTGGCAGTGTCCACTACATAGTTTGTTTCACCTCAGAATGGACATCAAACTGTTTTATGCATTCTATATCCTAAGGTAAATCCGAAGTCCCAGTGCTTAGTCGTTAGTAATGATCAGTGCCCCAGTAACATCTTTCTACCCCAAATCATATTAAACTGACATAAGTGGCATCCACCAGGGCAACAAATACTCCAACTTGGGAGTTTGTGTCTAACCCAGTGATACAGCTGTACAAGAATGAGAACGAGATTGTGTATTCTTTTACATATAATAACAGGCATGTTAATAATAGGCAGAGCATTACGCCATTACCTCATGTTTTCTTAAGAAGGTGAAGCAGGAACCAGATTCCCCTGCTCTAGCAGTCCGACCTTTCGATGTATGTATGTTTTCACATATGGTGGCATATCATAATTGATAAACATATCTCAAACCATCAATATGTATTCCACGAAGAGCCATTCTATCTGTGCCAATTAGAACATCAATTTTCCCTTCCTTGAAGGCCTCCAGTGTCTTCCTGCAAGAGAGAGATTCAACTAATATTATGGCATGGAATGGTCACGTAAGGTACTAATCTATTGTTATAGAAACAAAACTTCATATTTATCCCTAGTTTTAGTTAAAAATCCCATCACTTTCTATCTAGATAATGTACTATTTTATCTGATTTGTTCCGAATTCACAAACTATTCTTTAATTTTAAACATCCCATAACTGTTAATTTTCAGGGTGAGAATGAGTTCAACTTCAATGTATCATTCTAATTCAGATTCATGTGAACTAAAAACATTATAACCCAAAGCACTTGAGTAAGGCAGATCCATGAAGAGGCATTCCCATTCTTTTAGTTTTATTATCTTGACCATGGGCTTATTTTTTTTCTGGTGATTACCATTGAACTAGCCTGGCCCTGGTGGCTTACATGCTAGTTTGTGTGTGACCTGTCACCTGTATGAGTAGTTTTGGACTCCTTTTCTTCTTAAAACTGCAGTTCTTTTGTGCATTCAGCGGGGAAAAAACTTGATATTGCTACACCTACAAGGTCACAACCAAACATGAAGATAGCTACCTTGAGTAGATTCACGCTGCAAGCGTGAATATTCACTAATTTAAAGGGTAGGTTTTCAAAAAAACACAGTAAAGTGCTTAGTCTGTGACTTGATTCCACAGATGAGGTAAAAAACTAAGCACTTATTCCTTGCAGTTCTTGTAGAAGAACGAGATGAGAGAGTGGTTTTAAGTTTGATTTACATATCTGCAATAGCAACATAGAACAAATCTGAGTGAGGATGGACAACAGAGAGTCCAAGAGTAATTTACACCTATGGTAAAATGAGCTGCAAAGACATAAAGAACAAACCAGTTTGTAGGACTCAAGTTTTGTAGGAATTCTATAACGCTTCTTCCCACTATTCAACAAAGGGATGATGCAATTCGAGTTGTGATAGCTTGCTAGGATCTTGAGTCAGTGTAGCAGACAAAACTATCTTCACCAATCTTGGATAGGATTTACCTTTAAACCCGGCCCACACCCCCCACGATGCATAGTAGGTTAACTAAATCCTAGACCAAAATATAGAGCATTATCTTAAATTATTAATATGGCAGAGAAGGACAAGGACAAGCGTTGAATATGAGTATGAAATGTTATCATTACTAGAAGAGGAAAATACACGAGAATGTAATTAGGATTAGGAATTACGATCTTCTAATAGTAGTCAACGGATGAAGTAGAGTTTTCCCATCAATGTCATGCCAGGAATGATGCTGGCCAATTGAGTGTGTAAGTTGGATCACTGTTGGCAACCAGGATTGATAAGCCTCTCTTAGCATTCTATCTGTCTCATCAATGACCTGAATGCATAATAAGAGAAAATATGACGAGCTAGTAAGTTGGAAAAAGTATAGTCATGATAAGGTTAAAGCATTCTCATAAATCCCAAAACTTATGTTTAGACAGATACTACAGACTGCTGTGTTCCAAGTCCAAAAATTCCATGGAAACAACAAAGGGCAGCATATGTTAAACTTTTGTTGTACAGTCTACTAAAAGCGTGCACATACTACAGCTACTTTTCAAGGCTTGAATAGAAAATTCCATGGAGGACAGTAGATTCAGAGGAAACAAGCAGTATCAAAAGCATTAAGGAGTTGTAGAATGAATTATGCAATAAAGTTCCAATAACCTTACCAAGTACTGAAGATGCTCCAGACTGAAACCCTTTGTCATGTTAATGTGATCCATCAGTCTTCAGGGTTGCCACCAAATATATCAATTTTTGTCTGTGGTTCCATTTGGACATATCCTTCGTCAATAGTTGGGTAAAACTCTTGTTTGGGCTTCTGGACAAGACTAGAAACTTCATCTGCTATTGATGATTGACCAACTGCTGAACCTACTGACAAGCCCACCTCAGGAGCAATAGCATCAAAACCTCTTTAACCTGAAATTGAAATAAGAAAAAAGGCAGTACTTAAATTTGTTAAATAGATTACAATGAAATGGATAAGTGTCTGGCTCAAATGTTGAAGCATGGATTATAGGAAAGATAAATTTCGAAAAGGCACTGAAATCACACAAACCTGCAAGGCTAAATCCCGTGTAGGAAGCACAACCAAAGCTCGTAAGCACCTTACTTTCCGTGTGCAGAGCATTTTGCACAATAGGTAGGGCATAAGCAAGAGTTTTGCCAGATCCAGTTGGGAGTTGATACAGATATCCCTCTCAAAAAGCGCCAGGACCAATTGTTTCCAGCCAAGCTGCTTCTTGAACTGGGAAAAATGATTCAATTCCCATTCTCTGCAAAGCCTCTGCCAGTCTACAATGGTAAAACAATCCCGTCAGACACTATCTAGATTACTTCTAAACAACACGATAATGAAAGCAGACACTTTCCTAGCTTGATAGATTAACTGCAGTGAAAAATACATTTGAAAACTTATAGCTAGTAGGTCAAGTGTGGGGATGGCAGCATGGCCACAGGTCAAGAGCTGGCAAAACACATAGATGAAGATTACTTATTTGTTAAACATCGCGATAATATGGTGCATGTGTGGGGATGGCAGCATGGCCAGCAGGTCCAAACGACCTTTACGGCAATCTCTGTTAACATCAGCACATGTATGTTTATATGGCCTTTACTTCCGTGTCTACACAATCCCTGTTCTTTGTTAACATCTGCCATATATTTCATTTCCATTTGTACTGAAGTGTATATATAATATTAAGGAAGGCTAGATTAAACCTGGAGGCTGTGAGTTGTTTTTTTCAGTAACTTGCTTGGTGGTAGAGATTCAATATGTTATTGCAGCAATATATTGTTCTGTGCCGCATGCATATGACAAGGTCTTGAGACAATTTTTATATTTAGGTTCAAGTTGAGTTATGAAGCTGCTACACTCCAGTTTTAGTTTGTTTAAAAGGACTGGGTCTGTGTTGAAATTCTACAACCAAATCACTTCTACGTTCTTATAATGAAGTAGTCAGATCAATGGCTCTGCTTCTAACATGGAGTACGGGTTCTTTTATCTAAGATTCCAATGAAGTGGTTGTACTACCAATCCCTACTAAATTAGAACTGGGAAGTGACATAATTCTTGCATATGGATGATGGCACTCACAATTTGATCGGACAAACAAACTCTGTCATAGTTTTGGCATGCTCCATGCAGTAAATCCATATAGTAAATATAGAGACTGATTATACCTACATATTTTTCTAAGATAATCCTCAGAAGCCAAGCCCTCCAAACACTACTCTACTGGCTGTCAATGCGCGTCATCCCCTCCTTTTCAGGTGACCTTGCAACAGCACTAATACCGAGTTCTGTTCGTGTTCATTTTATTTTTATGATTGCCGTTTTATTTTGGACCCTTCGTCATGCTAAGCCATACACACATTTTCATTTTTCCTTTTGTCACTACTAATTGAAACTTGAAAGGGTACCTCAGACCCTAACGAATTACAGAAACAATAGCCACCATCAACACTGCAGTTTCTGCGTGCAAAAAGTAATAAGGCAAGCTAAATTCCAAGACAACCAAAAAAAAAAAAAAAATCTAACTCCTCTAGAGTGGACTAAAAGGTATCCGCACTGTAATTCCCCTAACCGATTCCAAACAGCAAACAAAAACGGGCGATAGTTGCTTCAAAGCAGCAACCAAAACTAGTTAGTCGCCAGCTGAAGCGATCACAAGGGCAACGCTGGAGCATGGGGAGTGCACCTCGGGTCGAGGCGGGGAGCTGTGACGGGGCAGCCAGAGAAGGTGTCGATATCGACGGGGTACCGCATCCACGGCAGGTGCGGCACGCGGTCCGTGGGCTCCTCTTCCTCGTCCTTCCTCGCCATGGCCACCATCAGCGACTGAACCCACCTCGGCGTCGTCGAAGAGGGCGAGGAACACAGGTGAGAGGCGGCGCAAGCGGGGGCGGGGAGGTGTCTGCGACGGCGACGAGCCGTTTGCTGGAGCTGCGAATTTTTGACAAAGGAGCTGCGAATTGGTGGCGGCGTTGCGGCAAACTAGGGTGCGGAACGTAACGGGCCGTGTTTGGGTGGGCCGATTTCAATTGGGCTTCGACCTTCCACGCGGCGGCGGTTACAAAGGAATTCGCAGCTACAAAACCAGGGGGAGGCACGCCGTGCCTGCCCCAACCCGCGCCCATTTCATTTCGCCACCGCTCGCCCGCCGACCACCTCCTCAACCACCGTTCGCCGAGAGAATCCCGCCTCCCGCTGCCATGAGCGAGATGAAGCAAAAGCAAGGGAGGAAACGACGACGATGCCCCGCGCTGCCCCCGCATCCTGGGTTCGTCGACGGGCTCTGCTTCCTGTGCGGGGCGAAGGAGGAGGACGCGGAAAGAAGGTGCTCCGGAGTCGCCGTTGGTCACGAGACGATGAAGCAAGGAGGAGACGGCGACGGCAACGAAGACGAAGCGCGCCGCGTGAAGGAGGGAGGACACGGAAGGGGGGTGCTCTCGGAGCCGCCGTTGGGCACGGGATGATGAAGGAAGAAGGCGACGGCCACCGCAACGACGACGCGCGCTGCCCCCGGCACCCCTGAGTTCGTCCTGGGTCTCTGCTACCGGTGCGGGAAGATGGAGGAAGACGCGGGAGGAAGCGCCTCCGGAGTCGTGGTCCCGCACCTCGACGGAGCCCTCATGCAGCGTGCTTTGGCGGCGTCGTTGACGACGAGCATTGCGAGCGCTTCCGACATGGCGACCCTCAAGCAAGAGGAAGCTGATCCTCGTCCTGGACCTGGACCACACGCTGCTCAACTCGACGAGGCTCCAAGACCTCTCCGCCCGGGAGCAACGCAACGGGTTCACGCTCGACACCGAGGACGATCTCCACAGGGAGCTCTTCCGGCTGGACTTCTCCGACGACGTTCAAATGCTCGTCAAGCTGCGGCCGTTCGTGCGAGGCTTCCTGGACGAGGCGAACCCCATGTTCGAGATGCACGTGTGCACCTTGGGGACACAGCCCTACGCGAAGGCGGTCATCGACCTTCTGGACCCGGTCGGCGTCTACTTCGGCGGCAGGGTCGTGTCCAGGACCGAGTCGATCCTGCGGGACGTGAAGAGCCTCGACCTCATCCCGGGCGCCGACCCCGCCGCGGTGGTGATCCTCGACGACACGGACAGTGTCTGGCCAGAGAACCAGGACAACCTCATCCTCATGGATAGGTACCACTACTTCGCCTCCACCTGCTCCCCCGCAGTTTCGGCTACGACATCCCCTCCATGGCGGAGCAAGGCCGGGACGAGAGGGAGGACGACTGCTTCGCTGGCCGTGGTGCTGGGCGTCCTGAAGCGCATCCACCAGGCCTTCTTCGACGGCGACCGCGCGGACGTCAGGGAGGTGATCGCGGAGGTGCGGCGCCAGGTGCTGCCCGAGTGCACGGTGGTGTTCAGCTATCTGGAGGAATACATGGAGGACTTCCCCGGGGACACCCTCATGTGGGAGTTGGCCGAGCGGCTTGGCGCCGCCTGCCAGCCCGACGTCGACGAGACGGTCACCCATGTCGTTGCGGAGGATCCGGGGACCCAGAAGGCGCAGTGGGCGCGGGACCATGGCAAGATTTCTCGTCAACCCGGAGTGGATCAAGGCGGTGAGTTCCGGTGGTGCCGGGTGCCGAGCGAGATTTCCGGTGACCGCCCGTGCGGAGTTGAAGGGGCGTCGCGTCGTGTGGTTTCCGATCATACAGCTAGCGGTAATGGCATTGTTAATCTTCGTGCCATAGAGAATTGAATGCTTCAGATCGTCGTGCTAATCTTTGTTGATTGATTCACTCTGGACAATCTTTGTTGGAAAATTCAGTAGTTTCAGGCTTTCTGCTTTCAACGGAACGCCATTCTGTTCAGTTACTGTCAGGTGTTCGATCTCAATTTGCAGCACCGAGTTTGAAATTTCGAGATCATTTTGTTTGTTGCTGTTAATGATGTTTGCTATCTCTGTTAAAAATGCAAAAACTCTGATGATGTCTACTAGTAGAGACATACCCACGGTTAACCTCACCATTGATGGCTTGCTGTGCCGTTATTTTTTCTTGACATGATGGCCGCATGTTTGTGTTCTTAATTAACTGCTCGTTGGGTTTTGACCCTGTTGCGCTTCAAATTTCCATGAGCGGTGCAACTTATTATTATAAAAATATTTATGGAATGTGATATGTATATACTGTGCATTTTTTAAGCAGTTGTACTTGCAAATTGCAACAAATCTGGGATTTCTATATTGCTCTGTCGATGACTTCAGTGTTCACCATACATTTTTAATTATCCAACTGTGGCTAGGTTAGTCACATTAATGATCTTATAAGAACTAAATATAAGCATTTCTTGTAACCACGGTTCCTGTCCAAATCCAAATACTCCCGCGCATGCATGTAAAATTCAACTAACGAAGCCGTGAATTTGGCATCTGTGCTCGGGCCGGGTTTTAATGAAATGGTGCGCATTTTCTCTTTCGTGTTCAGTTAGACAAGTGGCATTGCTTCAACGCTCGTGGCTCCTTTTGCCAAACCATTTTCTACCTTTGTCTTGCAATTTGTTTATTCTTTTTTTAAAAAATCCAATCATGTTCTTAGAAACCAAGGGTTTTAAACCTGACATGAAACTAAGACTATTATAATGTGGTTGGCTATAATTCGACGAGGTTTGTTACAGTGCTGGGGGAACCACCGGTTTCTCTCTAAATAAAATTATGTGTAATCTTGCGTGAGATATTTTCATGGTGAAAGGAAGTTTATAATTTCAAAAAGTACAGAAGTCACCAGAACTGAATTTGTTTTGTGTTTTTTTTGAAAGGAAAAATGACTTTCATTGCACTTTGCTGTCTGATGGTCAAATTTTAAATATTGAACATATTTAATTTCTTAACTATAGTTTGTGATTTTTTTTTGAAATGAAAATATGAACTTAAAAATGGTCAAACATTTGTAAAGGGTTTGCTGTGAAATAATCATAATTAATTTCTAAACTCCTATTCCACGCGTTTTTTGAAAATAAGTTTAAAAGTAAGGGTTGATGATGGTGTAGGGTCTCCAAACTTATGGAATTTGGGATGAACCGGGTGGGAGTTAAAATATTGAATAAGGGTGAACGGGAGTTATGATGAATTAAATGCACGGAGGAGGTCTCGTGCAAAGGCGACCCTATCTCGCCATACCTATTCTTGTGTGTGTAGAAGGTTTTTCGGCGCTTCTAACAAAAGCCGAGGAGGAAGGGAAGCTACAAGGCATACGGGTGTGCAGGGGGGGCCCTTTGGTGTCACATCTGCTATTCAAGGCGATTCTCTTATCCTGTGCAAGGCAAACAAGGAAAATGCAGCTAAAATGAAGGAAATTTATCGGTATGAAGAATGCTCGGGCGCCGGTTATAAACATAGAGAAATCTAGGGTGATGTTTAGCCCCAATACAGGAAGTGCACATAGAAGTTCAGTAATGAATATCTTATCTATTCGGTCAGAGACTAAAAGTGAAAAATACTTGGGCCTTCCTTGTATGTGGGGAGAACCCGATGGGGTATTTGCATACCTTAAGGAACATTTATGGCAACGTATTCAAGGATGGAAGGAGAAAATGTTATCAAAGGCCGGGGAAGGAAATTCTCATAAAAGCGGTAGCACAAGCAATCCCTGTATTTGCAATGGGGTGCTTCGACATCACAAAAAGAAATGTGCCACCAGATATGTGCTATGATACCAAAGTATTGGTGGAACAACCAAGAGAAAGAAAAGAGTATATACATTGGCTGAGTTGGGAGAAATTGACACTCTCAAAGAATGAAGGGGTTTGGGGGTTCAGGGACCTACACTCTTTTAAGCATGGCCATGTTGGCTAAACAAGGGTGGCGGCTGCTGCAGAACCCAGACTCTACGGTGCAAAAACACGAAAGCAAAAGTATTATCCAAGAGATAGTTTATTGAATGTAAGCACAAAGGCTGGATGCTCTATACACATGGAGGAGCATTATGCGTGGTGTGCAAGTGTTGAAGGAGGGAGTCATTTGGTGTGTGGGTAATGGGAATCAGATAGATATCTGGAGAGATCCATGGGTGCCTAGAAATGTGACAAGGCAACCATTGGCCGAAAGGCCGAAACCCGATACGTTATGTAAGTGAACTCATTGATCATCAGAATGGAATCATGGGACACACAGCTGTTGTCTCAAACTTTCAGAGAGGAGGATGTGAAGATAATTCGATCAATACCTGTGCATGCAGACATGGAGGACATAATTGCACGGCACTTTGATGAAAAAGGTGTTTTTTTCACTGTGAAGTCGGCTTACTAGGTCCATAAAAATACCTAGAGACATAGCTGCACGAAGGGGAGTGCATGTGTGCTGAAAAGTAGTGAAGGTGCATGAGATCTCTAGAAGAGAATTTGGAAAATGGAGTGTATGCCAAAAAGTCAGGCATTTCCTTTGGCGCTTAAGCCATAATACACCAGCTTTCAAAGAGAACCCCTATAGAGGAAGGGGAATGAAGATTGATCCGGTTTGTGGATTGTACTTGGGAGATTCGATGAGGATGGGGGGACACTTGTTTTTCAAATGCAAAGAAGTAAAAGCTGTTTGGAGACAACTAAATCTAGAGACGATCAAAAGAAATCCTCTCTGTAACAAGAACAACAATGGAGATGATGGAAGGAGTGTTGAAATTAGAGCAGAAAACCAAGGCTATAGTGGTCACGCTGCTCTGGCTATGGTGGGATGAAAGAAACAAAAGGAGAGACCAGTAGAGAACAAGAAGTTTGAGATTTATAGGTGTAGATTTAAATCTCCAAATAAATTTGTTAAATAACAGCAGATACTAATTATGTAATATAAATATTAATCCTATTTTAATATATAATGGCTGATTGATAACGGAGGGAGTAATGGTGATGGCTGATTGATAAACAGGCAAAAGAAGATGGCAAAACCCTGTTGTCGGATTCTCGTCAGGCTCAGCATGGTGCAAACCGGAGGCGGAGTTTCTGAAACTCAATACTGACGGTGCGTACTCTGAGCAGTCAGGTGCAGGTGGGTGGGGTTTTCATTAGAGATTGTCATGGCCATGTGCAAAAAGCTGGGATTGGGAGACAACTCTTTCTCCAAAAACGCCTTCCAGGCGGAGATGATCGGTTGCGTGGAGGGCATCAAAGCTGCAGCTTCAATGGGAATATCAAAAAATTGTGATTGAGACGGAGTCAAGACCGCTCTGGAAAGTGATGATTTCAGATTGTCTCAAGACCGCTCTGGAAAGTGACGATTTCAGATTGTCAACGATGGGAGGGACGATCACAGAAGCTAAACATCTCATGGCCTCTGAGTTTTCTGTTTGTAGAGTTAGTCACTGTACTCATGCTTGTAATCAGGTAGCTCATGAGCTTCTCTCGGTTGTAAGTTAACCAGCAGCCCAAGCACTGTCTGGGAAAATGTTCCTCAGTTTCTTGAGGGGTTTAGTTGCCAGTGATTTAGCTGGGACTAAGTAATAAAAGGTCGGGCTTCAAAAAAAAAAAAAGAAATTGAAACAGATTCAAAATTTCAGCATTGCATAGTAGCATAACAATTGATCTGTTTTTTTTCATATCCACAGCAACGGGTCAAAATTCTGGTTGCAATTACCTGCCAAACCACAGCACCCCGCCTAACTAAATGCATGTCAGCATGAGCATCTCTACAGGAAGTCTACCTTAATAACTGGAACTCACTATCAAAGTCAGCCAAGAGGCACCAGAAATGGCTGCATTGCCTTTCAATACATATATGATCCTGCCGTTAGGTAGCTGAGGTCTCTTGAATTTTCTGAGTTCTGACTGCTGAAATAATAATATATATGTATATATAGTAATAGGACACCTATCTAAATGAGTTCGGATGTTTCCAAATACTCTTCCAGCTACTGCCGTGCTTCCTCTTCCTCTTCATTGTTCTCTGTTTGGGATGCTAGCTTCACAATATCTTCAACAAGGATCTTTCCTTCTGAGGCGTGCATAAAGAGAACGTTCAGAAAAAAATACAAGAAATTTGGACAGATGCAACACTGGAGCAGCATGTAGGTATCATGGGTGAACAAACCTTTGTCTTTAGAAAGGTTGCTGATGAGCTCTTGCACGCCTTCTTTCCCTATGGTGTCCTTGAGATAGGCTGCTGCGGCTGCCACCTCTTCAGGAGTCACTTTGCCATCATGGTCCCTGAAAATTGTGTGCGAATTGGATCATATGCTGAGGACTATGTGCAAAATGGTTATGGTGGGCATATTACAAATGACTTCTCTCTTCTCTGTATGATAAAGTAGGACATCCCACATATCTTAGGATAATAGGAAGCAGCAACCATGGTTTTACAGGGACTCGACAAGGGAGATGAGTTTATGAACTAGTACATTTCATAAAACAATCCTCTGAATATGGTTAGCTAGATCACAGAAACACCTGACACAGAACTGTGTTTTGACAGGGCAATAGAACCCGATTGTAAATAAAAAAAAATAGCATTAAGTTTCCCTATCAGGGAGAACTCAGCAACAAAATGCACTGGTTGACAAGCACACAACATAAAAAAGATCCATACATAGAAGTGACTTACTTATCAAGCAGTTGCCAACGATTTCCAATTTGTGCATCCACATCATCAATCTCCTTTTCTAATTCTTGGAGCATAGCATCAACCTGATGCAGCAAAGGTCATAGTTATATGTGATTCATGTGAATAGCAAACCCATGAATCATAAATATTCAGCCAAAAATGGATATAACAGCATACATATGCCAATTGCCAATAACATACTGAAGATACAAAAGCATGCAGATGCTCATATGCAGCACTTTTAAAATGCCAAAATAGGTCTTGAGTTCAAGTAGGGTTTCTAAGATTACATCATCAGAATGAATCAGAGGCCTTTTTAGTTACCAAGTCTTGTCAATATAGACCTTATTTATGATTTGTAAGTAAAAAGTTTGCACTCTTATCTCCAACTTTTAGATATTTGTTTATAGTTTTACTGTTGATATTCAAGGCTATTTAGGCAGCATAGTTCCAAGAGTAGTAGCAACAAAATATGGGAAATATAAACAGATTTTAGGCAGACACTGTTCAACTATGGGTCATGCCCTGAAAGACTCCTTTTACCTTCTCAATAAGTGCTGATGAGACCTTTTCTTCTGCAGCAGCCTCAGCATGACGGTCTGATTCCTCTCTAGCAGCTATGTATGCTCTCTTAGCCTCTTCTTCACCCTGTGTACCCTCCTTTTCAAGCATTGAGTTGTATAGTTCTATCTGTATGCGGACAAAAGTCCTATTAAATATCCAGTGTACATATTTATATATGCAATACAATGAAAGATGCCTGCATGAGTATTTGTTTGTATAATCCACTTCATATTATACCTCCTTGTTGACAAGTCCCAAGAACTCCTGACGCTCCTTGCTTACAGACTGCAAATACAAGTTAAAAAAAAAATGATCAGATAGAGAGGATGGAATGAGGGACACTAGTGTTCCATAGTTACGGTGTTGTTGTTACTATCAACATGTATAGTTACTAACAGAAAAATATTGATTTTATAGGAGCATACTGATGCAGATGCGAGCACTGCCAATGCTCGGCCGATATTACAGAGTTTTTCCCTGTCGTGTTGTTCTGCCTTTCGCAGTTCTTCTTCCCTAGCAGTAGCCTCAGTCATTTCTTTCAAAGCTAAATCTTCATCAGCACCCTCTGGTTCTTTGAGCTTTGTCTTTTCCTCTTCCTCTTGTTTTGCTTTTTTCTTCTTTCTCCTTCTTTTTCTCTTCCTCCTGAATATATTTTTGCATGAAAAAATCAATAATATATTTGTGGCATTACATTAACGAAACAAAATGATTGGATTAAATATAAAAAATGCATGTTCCGACAAACATAGGATAATTATCAAATAAAACGTGTTTGCAGATTTGTGAAAGACAAACAAATCTGCTATAATTACAGCACGGGTCTTTAAGTACTCTAGATAAGATGACAGCATTGGGATTAGAAACTACACAAATTGGAAGCATGCCTCGAGCTACAAACTTACAATACAGGCAGGGATATCAATTATGAAATCTAATTTGTAATAACATTTTCATTTCAGATTCTCTTAATCAAACATCTTCTCCCTAACCATGAAACTGCATAAACCATGTAATGAGAAACTTTAATGGATAGGTACCATACAGATTCCTTGGAATATGAAAGGGTTCTAGTTCAATTCCCTACCAATCCCATGACATTAAACCTAATATCTATAATCGAAACAAAGGCTAAGTAATTGTGCTCATCTGAACATCTACCATGTGACAAAAGATAGGAACAGGATCTCCTATGAAGTATAACTATGGAGCAGCAACGTCTAACAATGCATGAAAGTAGGAAATTCAAAATCTGAAACAGCGCACTGGGTTAGATAAAATTAAATATGTGGCTTAACTCTAGCTTTTTTGAGTAATTGGGTTACAAACTACAAGCCAACAGGTACACATTCAGTGGAGGAAATTTCTCTAACAGCTCATCAGTACAGTGGTTTTATTTCCCTAAGATTATGGCTGCATTGGAACAATGGGAGGTTAAAAAACACATTGTTTAATTATTACAATCTATATGCTATCTCTAGAGAAATAAAAGATGCATATGTAGACGTCACCTTGATAAGTTCTTCTTGCATCTCAAGGAATTCAAGTTTTCTCCTCCTCTCAGAAACTGAATCTTCAGATGGCAGTACTGTCCCAACTGTATCCACAACTTCATCCGGGAGTGAAGATAGTGTTGCCACAACAGCTTCCTCAGGCTTCACTTTCCCAGATACAGTAAAAGCTCTGACAGAATTACCAAACATAAGAATGCAAGCATAAAAATAGCAAGACAACTGGGTAAATGTTTACTAAACTTACCTTGAAAGTATGAGAAGTGAAGATGGCACTGCATGGTTTAGTGAGAGATCCAACCAGTCTCGGAGCTGGCAAAAAAAGATGAATGTCACTAGCACAGTTTTATATGCATTTATATGGCATTAGTTATTTTTTCTATACAAATAATTGCCTTGAACATGCATTTAAACTCAAAGGCCGTGTAATCCCTCAATATTAGTTGTGTTTGATTGAAAGTGCAAGCTAAGTGTCATAACATTCCCTCAACACTTCAACAGTACATCAGACTTGAAAAATGTAACAAGGACATAAAAGTGTCAACTAAAAAAGATTAAAGAAAAAGATGATATTTACTAGGAAACGTAAACATGGCACTTTATAGCTCATATAGGTTCTTAAAATGTATGAAAAAAATATCATGTATGGGAAGAACACAAAACAGGCCCAACTTATCATAGGAATACAGGATGACTACTCTGTTCCATAGTATTAAGGCAGGGGCTGATCTCGAAATTAATTCAATGGTGCCACCAGTCACAGGTAATTCCTCAAGCCACTGATGTCACAGGACACCACTGATTGCACTGTAGAACTGCCCCCTCAGTTAAAGGTGTTGCTGTCTTTTTTTTTTCTCTCAAATGACACAGGAGAGCTGCATGTCATTTTATTAAGGGAGAATACAAGTTACATATGCGCCACAAACAATAGAGACTCAACCAGGACCAAATAAACCTTGATGTAGGTGTCAAGGTTAAGTGACTTGATGAGTAATTCATGGATAGAGACTCAACCACGACCAAATAGACCTTGATGTAGGTGTCAAGGTTAAGTGACCAAATAGTTCATGGACAGCTGACCAACCAGCCATATATCACAAACATTTGCCACTGCCTGTAAGACTACTGAAATACACGGTCTAGTACCCCTCAGACACACAAGCATTGAGATGTTTCTGTATCCCCCTAACCACAAGGATGGTGAGGGAATTGAGCCCTTTATTTTCGACTTTTGGAAGTCTAGAATAAAATTATTGCATGTCACAAGATTAAGTGGTCAAACCTGCTTTCTCATCTCTTCAGTTGACAGTAGACCCTAGATGACCACGTTCCCGACAGGCTTGCCGAAGCTCCTCTTCAGAAAGAGACTCCACACCCTCAGCTTGAATCATCTTATCATCATTCTTAATGCTGCAAAGTTAGGTACCAATACCAAAATAATAAGCAGCACTATAAGAAGACAGTTAAAAATTCAAATGGTAGCATATTAAATCAAACAGAAGCAAAACAAAGGGCAAAAGAACTAGCAAACTGTGAAACAAGAAAAGAATCTTGATGCTATATCATTTTTTTTAAAAAAAAAGGTGTACTGCTGAACCTGGACTACTATTTGACTAAACACCACTTAAATCCATTTCAGAGATTTCGAAATTCTAGTAAGCTTGCACATCCATCATTAATTGACTAATATGAAATATTTACTTGACACTGATTGATGTAAAGATAGGCCACAAGCCTAAAAATTGAACATTTGTTATACTGGCTTTTTTTTTTTTGAAAGGGCTGGCAGGAGTTCTGCCTTTCAATTTAGGTAGGAAAGCAAGTTTGTGTACAGTGAGGCCAATGTTACACTGGCATTTAAGTAGATACAATCAGAATACTATATAGATGCTCCAGATACAAATTAAACCAGCATTGTTACAGTATCAATTTAAATACTTACTCTTGCAGTTTTTTGCGAAGCATGAACCTCAAGTAGTGATCTGTACCAAAAGGCGGATACCCATATATTTGCACATATTTACCAAGCGTGGTCTGCAGAAAAAATACCAAGCAACTGTTTAGTCACTAGTGTAACTTTGATAACTTGATGATCAATTATAGAGGTGAAATAAAAGAACATCGAACCTGCTCATGTTATCCAAAGTAAGTTCATCATTGAAAAGCTTCGCAAAGCTCAAGATTTCATCATTAGAGACACGTTCACCTCTCCTTACCTAAGAAAAATTTAGGTATGTTATCCAATCACGGAATAGCAGACAGCTGTTTACATAACTAATTGTGGTAATGATTGGAGCACAGAAAGAATCTATACCTTGTTACAATAGATAACTAATTACAGTAATGATTGGAGCATAGAAAAATATATACCTTGTTCAAAAACTCGTCCAGGTCTTCAGCAGTCTGTTTTATGTCCCCACTACGTGATGTTTGAACTTCCTTTGCCATTTCTTTTGCTGTATCTTGCAAAAAATTTTGCATATTCCATCCTTGCTTTTAGTTTCCTTTTCAATGCTTCCTGCACAGTAAAATGAGTCATGTCCTTAAGCCAATCAGTTTGCACTATGATAATGTCTTCACTCTGTAGTCATGACACAAAATGGCACAGGAGACCCAGTTCAAACATGAGATGCAAAAATGACTATCTATAGCAACAAGATCAACAATAAGGTATGCTATGCCATGGAACTCATACGCTAATAACAAATGTTCTGCAGTGAGTTTGTGACATACAGAGTACTATTCACATGCCAAGAAATGTAACACAAACAAACCAGTATAATCTCTGGTTCTGAAACCAATCAAACCTTACCTCTTCTTTCATTTTGTCTTGGAAAGTTGATGGAAGCATGTTTGGGAATAACTTCAGGAACACTGGCAGTAAGAACTCCATGAAAGGAACAATGATGAACACAGCAAATGGCACCAGCCTGAAGATATCAGCTGTTGTGCGTGTCAGCTGTTGCCTCTGTCTTCTAGAAAGGCTTTTTCCACCAGCAAGTTTCACCAGCAATCTTGATGAGATTCTAGCGTCTGCCCATAGTAGCTTTGTCCCTAACCAGTAATGCTGCAGTGTAGAAACAAATTCATCCTTCCAATGCTTAAGCTTTGCAGCCCAATCAGCCCTTGACAAACAAAAAGGTAAAGTTTCGTAAGTTAAGAAAGAAACGGACCAATCATTATTCTTATGTATATGTATGCATTTAAGTACAAAGGAAGGAACTGATACCTGCTCATTGAAGCCACAGCTCGCAGAGCAGGGCCAATACCCAGAAGCCTTGCCCAGAATTTCTGTATAACTGATTGGCTAACCTTTGGAGATTCTTGGACCTGTTTAGCTTTGGCTTTAGCTTTTTGCAGTACTTAGGCCTTCCACAGCCTGATCACATTCCTCTGGGGATGCCTCTTTTTCTTTCTGTTTTGCTTCTGATCCTCACTCTGTTCATCATCAATATTCAACTTAGGTTGTCCTGCAGTTGCAGTTGATGATGCACGAACTGACTGCAGCATAGCTCTAGCTCCCAGTGGCAACCCAAAGTCATTCTTTCCAATTCCATAATATGAAAGAGATATCCCATGCGCTGGACGTTGCAGAAATCTATTAGCAAGACCTGCCAAATTCCTGTTAGTCAAATTCACACTGTAGTGCTCCTTCTCAGATCTTGAGTCCCCAGAGCTTTGCTCCAGAAACCGTAGTGCTATTCTTGGCTCAGCCTCAGAACCAATTCTTCCATGTTGGAAGGTAGAGGATGAAGATAAGAGGTTAGGTGTTTTAACATGATCGAAAACATATTTCCCTCTCCTCGTGATTGCTCTTGAAGCCATACTTGATTGCTACTCAATTTCCAGATGGGAAGGCCAAGGTCATGCCTTTAGGGGTAGAATCCTGAAGTGGTCCAATTATCCAAACATAAGCATAATATTTGATTATTCCCATAAAGAAAGAAAATAGTTGCAAAGAACAAAGGTGCTTGGTGCAATAAGACTTCACAACCATAACAACAATTTTCAATAACCATTTTCAAGGAATCCTAGGATAGTTCTCTTGAATTGCCTAAAAATATAATTATTTAAAAACAGCAAGCTAGAAACTAATTCATAAGAAACGTTAGGCTAATTCACTAATGCAATTAGTGTCCAAGCTTGACATGGTTCATACTATTGTAGATATTACAACAAATAAGTTTGCAATGTTTTTTTTTTTTTTTCCCCCTTTTGACATGTGACCTCTGCATTTAGTTCAGAAAATGTAAATTTTGAATCCCCAGCTGGACAAATATCTAGAGTCACCATGTCATGGGTTAACTGTGAACTAATTCTGACACCATTCCCAAGAAATTACTAATTCACATTTACACGATCCCCTCAACATTGCCAAAGTTACACATGTTTTGCTCATCTCAATGATGAATCTGACGATTATCCACATATAAAAAAAAAACAGACTTTTATCATCAGCAGCAGCTCAACAGTTCCACACTACAAAAAGGAAGACCCGTGTTGATCGTGTTGGTTTAGCTCCATATTAATCTACCCAGCCTAAGCGACTGAACAACACGGTGAGCTTTATTTCTAGAATAAATCTGTGAAAATAATTCGACATAACCCAAGTGCACGGGCGATTAGAATATTCATTACCATTCATCAGTGAGCACCCCTACAGTACATGTGGAGGCAAAGGATGGATGAAGCGGCAAACCTCCAATAAGTACGGCAACAGTAATAACTAAAGGAAAGAGCAGCAACGAGCCAACGACGCGTATCACCAGTAGGCCACCGTGGTTTCTTCATTAAAAAATATTAAAAAACCAACTCACTGGGATCGAATTAGCGATTAAACACAGTTTCAATTCGGCCCTTTTCGTTGCCACATAGACCACGCAATGCCCAAAACCCACCGATCTCCACTGATTTTTTCCCCAAAAAGAGGGCCAAAAAATAAAATTACAAAGAGCAGCATGCGGAGTCACTAATCACCGATCCCACTGATTAAACCATCCCTGAATCATCACCAAACCACTGACGCAACGGCGAGCGAACTCGACTCGCACCAAACTGAACCTAAAACATAATGCCAATAGGGAAGAAAAAGTAATACGGGAAGGGAGAGAGAGAGCCAGAGAGGGATAGCTTCCTGGAGCGAGACGGAAGCGGGAGCTTACCGAGAGAGGGGTGCGGCGCCGACCGGGCGAGCGAGTAGACTGGCACACCGAGCTCCGCTGGGGCGGGGTTTAGGGCTTTGGAAAGGGGGGGGAGGGAGGGAAGAGTAGGGAGGGAGAGGAGAGGAAGGAGGGAGGCGAATGTGAAGAAGCGGGGGTTTTTGGAAGAAGCAGCCGTCTGGAGGAAGAAAGAAAAGTAACACGAGGAGCGGCCGCAAGCCGCCGCACATGTCTTGCAGGCAGTTCCAGATGGCCAACGGGCAGCAGGGCCAGGTAATCGGTAATCGTCTGCTGTTGGAGTGGAAGCGCTGGTCTGCTGCTGCGTGCTGCCTGTTTGAACGGAAATCACCTTTCAAGTTAAAATATCTTAAGTTTAACCGACTTTATTAAAAAATAATAACAACTATGAAACCTAATAAATATATATTTATAAAAATATATTTAGTGTCATAAATATTTTTCTATAAATTTTTGCTAATCTCAAAATAGTTTAGTAGTTCGATTTAGCATTACTCTATGAAATAAATATTATTAGATTAATAGTAGAATATATTTTTATAATAAAACTATTAGGATACATAAATATCAATAATATGTTTTCTATAAATCTAGTTAAGTTTCGGAAAAAAATATTTCTCAAAAAGTTTAGAACGGATGGAGCACTGTAATTTTCAAAGCAGTTCCAAACTTCTCGGTACTCCGTATTTTAAATTAATTTCACGCGATGTGACCTTGACAATTCGCAAGGAATGGGCACCAGCCCTCGTTCCTCAGTCGTCACTCCTCAACATGGCTGCCCGTACCCCGTTTTTCTGACTTCTCCCATCGGCTGCCTTGGCCAGATGAGCAGGCACTGAGGGTGAGTCTGGCTCACCGTGACACTCGTGAGCGGCGAACGTTTCTTCGCTTTGCGTGCTTCCCCTTCGTCGTTGCAGCATATTTCTCGGGATATGCCTCTGGTTCTCTTTCATTAGTCAGCACAACGTACACAAACAACAGAGTCCAAGGATATTCCCCTTGCCTTTACATACACTCATCCCCAACACGCAAATTCGCACATGCTAGTGTCACGACTCACGAACACGATGAGGAGGAGGAAGGGTCGTGGCTAGTTGACTTGGGCCGATTGTTTTAAGCCTACTGGGCTTGACCTGTTAGGTAGTAGAGGTTCGGCCCAATTGTTTGGAGCCGGTCTGCTGCTGCGTGCTGCCTGTTTGAACGGAAATCACCTTTCAAGTTAAAATATCTTAAGTTTAACCAACTTTATTAAAAAATAATAACAACTATGAACCCTAATAAATATATTAATAAAAATATATTTTGTCATAAATATTTTTCTATAAATATTTGCTAGTCTCAAAATAGTTTTATAGTTCGATTTAAAACTCTATGAAATAAATATTATTAGATTAATAGTATAATATATTTTTATAATAAAACTATTAGGATACATAAATATCAATTATGTTTTCTATAAATCTAGTTAACATTTGGAAAAATATTTCTCAAAAAAGTTTAGAACGGATGGAGCACTGTAATTTTCAAAGCAGTTCCAAATCTCGGTACTCCGTATTTTAAAATAAAAACACGCGATGTGCCTTTTAGTTCCCAAGTTATGGGCCCTTCTCGTTCCTCTTTTCCTCACTCCTCAACATGGCTGCGCGTACCCCGTTCTTACCAAACCTATCAGGTTGGCCAGATGAGCAGCCAAAAAGGAAAGGAAATCGTAAGTAGAATTCGTGACCCTTTTGGATGACCCTAGATTGTAGAATCTTTGTAGAAAAAAAAAAATCCCCTTAGCTTCCAAACAGGTAGCTCGGGATAGAATTCTGGAGATGAGATTTCAAGAACGTACACAAAAATCAAGAGATGGATATTTCTAGCTGATTCCCCAACACCCAAATTTTACATGTTTGCCCCTCATCCATTGTTGGCATTGCATGAGGTGCAAGGGTATAAATGGAATGCATGAAAAAAAAAGATGAAATCAGAACTAGAATCTTGAATCCAAACAAGAATTCGTTAAATCTTTTGTTTACAATTCCTGCTTTTTTAGAAATCCATTCCCCTACCAAATCTAGGTTTTTGAAAGCTGGAATCTCATCCAAATCGTGCAGAATTTACAACATTCACATGCCGTATCTCGTAGGAGAGTTCAAAAAGGAAGTGGCAGACTGAATGTTTAGAAAATTAATACTCTGTTCACTGTTCCCGTTTGGATTAAGATAGCTCAAGAGAAATTGGGCCGGTGGCATAAGCCTAGATACAGTCAATACAGGCTACAAACTGTGCTCTCCTATTGGGCGCGTATAGAACCTGAACTGAAAAGGAACGGCTTCTGTTTGTAACTCTGTACGTTTCTTCACTCGTGTTTACTCACATTTGCTGAAGGGCGGCGGGGGCGAAACCTTGACGGCAGCCACGCGGAGCTTTACAACTATTTGTCTCCAGTTTGTTTCCTGTGTCAGATAAAACGAGGAGTATGATTCAGACCAACAATCCCAACGAGACAGATTTTTTACACCGTAACAATAAGCTAGGATCATGTTCTGGAAAGCGCATCAGAATGGAGAAGCAATTGTAGGAAACGGATAACACTTCAGAGAGGAATTGGACTGGGAGGGGGGATTGGCAACTGATGCTGCTCATATGATAACATCAGCCAGAGATATACCATGGAAGCTTGAAGGTGTCTCTCCAGCGACCCTGCTTAGCACAGCTCGCTTGTATCTTGTTCAGACGCACAATTATCTCCGCAAATGTTGGCCTGACGGAAGGCGTTTGATCCCAGCATTCTTGTATCAGCCTGCAGCCGTGCAAAAAAACATCATCAGCAGCAAAATGGCACGATGCTAAATGCAGCCTTCCGCCTATGTAAATATCTAGGGTGAGCAACTATTAGCCTAGTATGTAGTATGTAGTTGCACGCTGCTAGCATGGCCGATTTGGCAAGAGGATAACTTGATCGATCAAGTGAAAGCGAAGCTCAGTAGAGCGTTTGATTCACTCACTCTTTCACATCACTGGGGTAGTATTTTGGTTTATTCTTGAATGGTGGTCTCAGTCCCTCTAAACAAATCATCTTAGCTGCTTCCTCTTGTGGCTTTGGGTGAAAAGCAGGAGTTCCTTCAATCATCTGAACCACAACCATCCATAGAACGGGCAAGCAGAGTAAACGTGAGAAGATAATAATTTTTGTTCATCTAAGTCACACATCAGCCAGGATAGCTTTGCACACCTCGTAAAGAATGAGACCAAATGCAAATACATCTGCACTTCTGTCAAATGGTTCATTTTTGTAGACCTCGGGAGCGATGTATACATCTATGCACATTCAAGAAAGTATCAGCAAGGCTACAAGACAGAGTTACCAAATAAACAGGGGTGGGTGGGTTAAACGGAACTCGGACACTAGCTGAAATAGCATTGTATAACAAAAAAAGATTGGTGTCAACTGTCAAATTAATTCTAAGAACAAATGAACACTACATCTGAAAAGGAACTGACCAAGCTCATGAAACATTTCGATGGCAATGGCATGATAAAGAAAGAGAATTGGCTAGGAGGAGCATAACATGGATTGAACATTTGAACTATTTTTTTTCCTTCGAGATGGTGATATCTTATACTTGTTTCCTATAGCTTTCATCTCTAGCCTACCCCAACTAGCTTGGGACAAAAGACTATGTTGTTGTTGTTGTTGTTGTTGTTGTTGATGATGATGTTGAGATGGTGATATCTAAGGTCCATTACTCCATTTATAAATCAAAGCTCTTTTAATAAGAAAAAACATCTGAGTAAGCGCAACATACTGTCTAGTTTTGTAACTGGCTGAGCCATTTGTACTTTATCTTCAGAAACTTTAGTCAAACTCAGTGATCCAAACCCAGCCACTTTAAGCTGTCCTTCATCGTCCCGAACGATGTTTCTGCAACCTTACCAAAGTTTCATAGCGTACAGCATACATGTAGCCACTTATAAAAGTATTACACGAATTCAATGATGGAACAATGCTTAATGAGCTTACTTTGGCGACAAATGTCCGTGAATGATTGGCTCAGGCTTGCACTCATGGAGATAATTTAGTCCCCTGAACAAGAAGAAAAAAAAAAAATCCTGAACACTTTGTTCGGTCCAACTGTAGAGGTAGCAGAAACAAGCTTCATAGTGCTGTTTCAGTTGTATCAAACTGAATCAACACAAAATTTCTATCTGAAAACACATATGTGTATTACCACACCAAAAAAGAACAGTCCTGCCATTCTGATCAATAAGCCAGGAAAGAATATCTTTTTTTCTATGTAAGTACAAAATAGTGTGTAGCTACCCCAACTTGCTGCACTTCAGTCAACATTTTGCAAGCCACAAGGTACATAAAATTTTATCAAAAGGATAAGCATTTTAAAACTATATAGATTTAATGCGTATTGACACACCTCGCAATTTCAAGAGCAAATCTTATAGCTTTTGTGAGGCTTCAGGCGACCTTTCATCTCAAGATAACTGGCTAAATCTCCTAATCAGGGAAAAACGGATATAGTCATCAATGACAAAGACTGCATAGATTTTATGTAAAAAAGAGTGCTATTTGAAAGAGAATGGCTTGAGCAACTAATTAAAACTGAATACAGAAACTTGTCTTGTTCAGTCAGTTGTCACTTACCTTTTGATGGTACTCTGAAACAATCATCATCGGGACATTTTTGTGTGACAGCTCCAACAAATTGGACCAAATTGGGATGCCGTGCTTTTCTCAAGTAAAGGTAAGCTCGTGTTTGAACGCATTTCTGAACAGACATAACAATGGAACTTACAAATATTGCATGCAAAAAGAAAAGGAGAGCTCAAAAGTTAATTAACAGGCCAATCACTATGAAACAGAATAAAAAATTACAATGCTACAGACTTATTTTAGGTTATATTACAGACTAACTGTATGGCAAACCCGCATGTAGCATCATTTATTAAACACAATGGTTAAAAGTTTGAATACACACTATGCTCTCTACATGACTATAACAGCCAAAAGATCATATTTAGATATGCAATCCTAAAAAAGACTAAACTGCACAAGCAGTCCCTAAACTTGCTTGGCAGTGTCACCTAGGTCCTCAACTTAGGTCCCTAAACTTGTTGATTGTGCCACACTGCCACTCAAGATCCAAATAGCATTAATTAGCATATGATTCCCGATGTTGCAAGCCAGTATGGCAATCTAAGAGAGAGACGATGTTAAACATCTGCATCGCACTGGAATCTTTATTTTCTTCATTGACTATGATGTGTGACCCAATAGTGATATGAATGATGAATTTCAAATTTTTATTGACATGGATGCTGCCATATATCACAGATGCCAAGTAAACAAATCAACACTACTCATATAGGTTTGGACCTCGATTGAACCCTTAGTAAGTTTAGGGACATAGATATGCAAATTAATAGTTCAGGGATCTAGGTGACATTGCTGAACACGTTTCAAGATCTAGATATGGTGTTGATTATTCAACATCGTTTGACACAATGGAAGGTATAATAGAATGCGCAGGTAATTAATGTAAAAGATTACTTGAGATAAGAGTTAATGTAGGTAGCCATTACATGCTTTCAGCATCTGAGAAGCTGTCTTTGTCAAGTATCTTAACAAACACTTTCGAGCCATACCATTTTGCCAGATATGTACCCTGTAAAATTGAATGGCAAGGACTGTCACAACTGTATGCAAATTTTAAGGTAATGTACACTTGCATGAATAGATAGAGAAGACATAATGTAGCACATGCAGCACGTATATTGAGATAAACAGATCTGAAAATTCTAAAAGCATCATTTAGCCTGAGCTTCTTTGTGGAAGTAAAATCTTAGTGGAAGTCACTGAATAACCAAAACCCAAAGTACAAAAACATTAAGGACAGAGTAAAATGAAGAATAAACAGACAATTTTATAATAATAATAAAAAGAAAACATGCCTTTGTGACCTCCTCTCCTCTTCGGAACTCCAGTTCAAGTGGATTCAGTTCATACTCCGGAACTTCTTTCGGATTTGACACAGCCATTGGAGTCTTTTTGGTTTTCTGGGGAGTCAAATAAGCACATGTTAAATATATCCTCTGCTCAGATCCCTTGCGTCTTTTTGTTTTCTTCTAACAAAAATGAAGAGCTCAGTATTTTGCGTCAGTGAAATATAGTACCGGAACTTTTGCTCCTCTTGCTCTTAGAAGATTATATACTTCAAAATGGCCGTAATGTTTCGCGTCTGCTGCTGGCTGAAAATCGACCAACCAAATGCAGGAAGACAGAGAATCAGAGATCAAGTTCAGTTAGATAAGTACTTCCTCTTATCATGCAGGTCTATCAACCTCGTTGACTATAAACACCCAGTTGCATATAAAATTCGTTCAGCTAGCGTGATCTAGCGTTGCTTTGTAGATGTTTTTTTTCCTACTTTCCATTAGTATGAACCGAAACGCATGAGAAACTACAAGGGCTCCACCCATTCAGTGCTCTAGGAACAGAGAGAGCTAAGTAACGATCGAAAATGAAGTAGTAGCAGCAGTAGAGTTGACGAACCGTGCTGCCCCAGCGGTCGCGGGCGTTGATGTTGGCCTTCCAGTCGAGCAGCAGGCGCACGACCTCCCCCTGCCCCTCGCACGCCGCGATGTGCAGCGCCGTGCGGCCGTCGAGGTCGATGCTGTCGACGTCCACCCCGCTCCGGAGCAGCTCCTCCACCCCGGCGGCGTCCCCTGGCACGCCGCGAAGAGCAGGCGCATGGTGGCGTCCAGGTTCTCCGGCACCGCGAGCTGCTGCTGGTGCCCCGCCCCCGACGACCCGCCGTCCGGCCCGCCGCGCGGCGTCGGGTCGAGCGACGACTGCCTCGCGATCGCGAACCGCGTCTGCTGCCGCGGCCCCGGCCCCGGCCCACCGCGGCGCGGGGTGTGCGGGTCCAGCGACAGCTGGCGCCACAGCCGCGCCGCGCCCGACGAGAGCTGCCGCGAGATGCTCCGCGTCATCTTCTTCGCCGCCGCCGCCCCGTCCATCGCTCGCCGGCCTGGGACCGCGGGAGGAGGAGGAGGTGGTGCTGTGCGTGGGATCTTGCGCGCGAGGGGTGGTGGGTGCTTCTGGGGATTTGGGGGCGAATGATTGGGCGGGCGTGGGCGATGCCTGATGCCTCTGCTCCCGATTAACCAATTGGCCGACGACTCGATCGAGACCAGCAGTTATATATATACAAATATACAAATATATGGCGCGTTAGGTTTTACGAGTACTAGTATACAGCGATGGAATCCTCTTGCAGTTGCAAGCAGAAGCAGCAGAGTGGCAAAGCAGTTGGGAGGAGGCGGGGAATAAAACCGAGTGGAGGAAGAAGACGCGCGTTGAGCTGAGGTGAGGGATTTTTTAAAACACCGCCTCGTGTCACCTACCGGGATCCTGGGATAAAATGTGTCACTGGTTACTGGGACCCAGTTGGAAGCTGGTCAGGTTGTCAGCGAGGACGAGTGGATGGCGCCGTGTGTGTTGTTTTGCGTTTGTTCGCTTCGTGAGAACGCTTGCCGACGACTTTTTTCTTTTTTGTTTGCTTCGCACTCCTCCTCCGGTCACTAGAGTAGTGTGTTTGTTTATTTTTGCCAGACTGGAGCTGGAATGCTGGATGATGGGATATCAGATCCGCAGCCTACGACTATGACCAGGTTGCATGTTGAATTTTCCTCTACTACGTGCATATACGTACTACTAGTTTTCTTCTGTAATCCACGAGGCTTTTTAAATAGGAAATGTCAAATGCTACCATTTTGCTGAAGTAATTGAAATGCTTTATCTTATTCTTCCGAAAACTCAGGGATTCTCCGTTTAAAAAAAAAAAAAAAAAAGAAGAAGAAGCAATACACTGGTGAAAACGAAGGCCTATTCTGAGTGGCGTCACTTTACTATTGCCATGTCACTTGGTTGGGTGCTGTTGAGATTTGGCGGCTTTGCCCTAGCGTTCTTACCTCTTTTATGCTGTGACACAACGAGATGTGGACAGCCGCTACTGATCCTTCCTTTTCATGGAATCACATCTCATCAGACAAAAAAAAAAAGGCAAGCGTGGTGTGCAGCACGTAGAAGTAGCTCCTGTGGACGGATCGGGCGCCTGCCTCATCTTCTTTTGTTCCCGAGATCGAAAGTGTCTGCCGACTTGCCGTACGTGTCTGGGATCGGGATCGCTGCTGGTGCACCTGGTTGACTGGTTCAAGCTCACGAGTCACGACGCATTCTCTTCACCCTGGACATATTACCCGCTACCCATTACCCGAACCCAAACTACTCGGGACTCGGAACCGGCAGTGAACGAACCCAGATATCCGAAATCAACTTCGGATAGCATATCGAAATACCGAACTTTGTGTGGGTAATTCGGTAGAGTATCGCAGTACCCGAACTACCCATAGTATGATTCCTCCCTGTGTGTTGTGACGTTCTGGTGCTGCCATAGTACTGTTGCGTGCTGCCATATTGCTGGAGTATGGAGGACAGAGGACTGCAGTCTGGACTCAACAATCACTTTATCATTGTTTTGTGATCTTTTGTTCTTGTCCCGATGTCTTGACGTGGTAGTTGGCAACTTGGCATTGTCCGTTAGCTTCTGTATGTGTCCCTGCTGTGTGACTCAATGACTCAATGTGATTTGTGAATGTGTCATTTAAGTATCCTGGGCAATGTGTCATTTATTTTCCAGTTCTAATTCTATGTGAAATTATATCGCATTTTGAGGGTTTGCTATGATTTTATTTATTTCGGGTAGAATGGGTATACCAACCCGGTTGCGGGTAATGGATTTTCGGGGGCCAATTTGGGATAGCGATTCTATTACCCGAACTTTCCAAAACCCGAACTACCTGATCCGAACTTTGCGGTAACCCTGAACGCCCACAATCACATTCCCTAGCGCACGCGGCACGTCTATAACTATATATAATATAATAAATATAATATAATACGGCATCAGCACTGGTTCTAGCTACGTGCATGGACAGTTGCAGTGCAGTTTGGCTCGCCGTTGGGCGTTGGCTCTCTGCTTGCTAGAGAACGACACTTCATTTATTTATTTATTTTGTGAGAGAGGAAGGAGTATGGTAGTAGGCTAGTAGCGCCCCCAACTTGCGACCGACAGGTGGGCCATGTGGTGGGTGGCATTTTGCTTGCCGTCAACGTTGTCAGTCAATCCTCGGTGTCCTCTTGCGTAGGATTTTTTTGAGAAGGACCTCTTGCGTAGGATGATTAGGCAAGAAATGTCCCATGTGGTTCGGACTTCCTCGTCACACACTAGTGATGGAATCACATCCCCGCGAACAGAGGATGGCCATGTCGGCACTCGGCCGCGCGCGTCGGTCGCCGTCGTGCGCGACCGCGAGTCCACGAGCCAGCGCCCGGGCGGACCGGGCGGGCTCGCCGAAAGCGCCAGTCGTCCCGTCCTGTCTCAGGACAGCTGCATGCGGACCGCTGAGCCACAGCTAGCCACCACCAACCAACCGTGTTCGCTCCCTCGCTATCACTCTAGCTTCCAGGAATCCGGGCGATCGGAGCGCATGCAGCGCAGTTCTTCTCGCGATAGCAGCTGGTGGCTCGGTTGTGGTGGCCCTGGTGGGGTTTGGTTGCCTGGCCGGGCCCGGCTACCGGCTGCCGGCCGGCGCCCGCCGCCATCGGCACAGTTTGGGTTTGGTCCTCCGGCGAGTCTCCTCCTCCGTCCTCCTTTATTAAGCAAAAAGGATATGGATGATTGGATATGGATATTATTGGTATGGTACGCGTACGTATACGAGTGGTTTGCAGTGTGACCAATAATGACGGACGCATGGGCATGGTGGGGGCGTGGGGTTACCGCGCGCGCGTGTCCGTTTTTGCAAATTGGGAAGCCTCGGAGAGTGACATGCACTCTCGTTACGTGCCGACGAGAACGGTGGGTCAGGGAAGGTGAAAATGACTGAAGCTGTACGTGTTGGGGTTCCATAGTTCCATTCCTCGGCGACTCTTCCACGACCGGTGGTTCATAAATCAACACACAATCGCGCACTGTCTCCTGTTAATTAGCTCACGTACACTTGTAGTTGGTACATGCTATCTGAATGGCTTGCGACACGATTCATCTTGGACATCAATTTTATATAGTACTACGTACAAAAAAACTTAAAAAATACATCAATGATCGCGCCACGATACGTCCCAATTCGATCATTTTGGTACCTAACACTATGCCATGATGGACCAAGAAACTTTTTGTCCCTTTATTTGGTAATAGTATTTGGTAGAGATTCATTTTTTGTGTGAAGACGTCAGACAACAAAAACAAGCGCTAGGTCCATCAAAATTTTTAGGAATTGGCCGTTCAACATCGCTATTTCGTGTGTTTGCCTAGTACCATTACAAAAACCGGTTATTTTGCTACTTGGACACCACACACATTATTTATCCATTTTCTTGCATTTAAAGAAAGAGAAGGTGGGTGATATCGCTTTTGCCCTCTTCTTTGTTCTCTTGCCCAGGGGTGAAGCTCCCAAATGGCGTAACCGACCTAGGGGTGGAGCTCTCTCTGGCGGCGTGGCCAGGTAGGGGGCACTCTTATGCGATTCAGTAGCCCTCTTAGGGTGACCAACATAGGGGCGGCGTGCTCTTCGACGGCACGGCCAGCCCCAGTACAATTGGCTAACCATCCCCACCCTATCGAATCACGTGTGAAGAAGCGGTGAAGGCCGAGGCGACAACAGAGGAAGCGGTCGACGGCGATGAAGAAGATTAGGTTCTTAGTGAAGCGGTAGGCGGTGATGGGTGTCGGAGCTCACCCCGGGGGCTGCCCACGCCACTAGGAGCATGCCCGTATCTTTGGTCACCAGCATAAGCACAAGCAATAGCAACAACTTCTTTCACGGGCACCTGGTGTGTTAAGGCAATGAGCAGTTTAAGGTGGAAGACAAAGTTAGAAGAAGACATGTTCTGGGTATTTTTCGGACCATCTCTCTCTTAATATATGAAAAGTAAAGAAAACAATATGTGTAGTGCCATGGAGCAAAATAACCAGTTTTTGTTATAGCACTTTAATAGCGGTATTGAGGAAGTTTCCCAAGTTTTTATTAGGTGACCAAGTTTGGAGTGAGATGTTGGGCTAAGAAAATTTTGGAGTGAGATGAACGGCACCACTCTATCTACCAATCTGCATCACGCCCCCACGAGGAAGACCGACCGACCTCGCTTCCAAGAGGCTTCAAGGTGTCCCAAGCTGAGGTATCAATTTGTTTCCGGCTAACAAGAACAGATCCGGCCTCCATTTTTATTTTGGGCTGGGCTTCCTCTCGAACCTTGCTTTCTTCTTGGGCCAGGCCGGCTTAATATTTCCGTGAAAGTTGGTCTACAGTGAAAAGTAGAGATTCATTTTTTTTTTTCTGCGAGCGAGACAAAGTACTCGCTACAAAGCATTATTTTTGTAGGAGAAGTCCGATTCCCTCCCCAACCATCAGAAAGTTCACTTTTCCTCCCTCAACTCCAAAACCGGACAAATCACCTCCCCTCAACTTTTCAAACCATGCAAATTACCTCCCTCGAACGGTTTTGAAGGCGGATTGGCTACAGTAACCATGATTTGCTACAGTAGCAGCGGGTTGCTACAGTGACAGTGACTTTGCCTTTTCCTTTTTAAAAAAATTCCTGAATCTTTAAAAATTATAGTAAATCACGAAAAAAATCATAAAATAAAAATCCAATTTTGTTGGACTCTACATGATTAGACCTACACATTGAATATATAATATGATATGCTTTAGTACAAAGTTTTTTTGCTACGAAGGTTTTGTCTTTTTCTTTTATATTTATTTGTATTTTGAATCTTTAAAAATTATAGTAAATCACAGAAAAAATCATAAAATAGAAAAAATCTAATTTTGTTAGACTCACATGCGCATGTCTACACAGTGAATATATAATATGGTATGCTTTAGTACAAAATATTGGTTGTAGCTTTAGATCTATGCTTTTTTGTAATTAATTGAAATAATTCGTGAGTCGCAACTTCATAATTATTTTGTTGGACTAAAAGCATACCATATTATATATTCAATGTGTAGATCTACTCATGTGGGAGTCCAACAAAATTAGATTTTCTATTTTATGATTTTTCTATGATTTGCTATTATTTTTCAAAGATTCACCCAAATAAATAAAAAAAGAAAACGACAAAACCTTCTTAGCAAAAAAACTTTATACTAAAGCATATCATATTATATATTCACCGTGTGGATCTAATCATGTGGAGTCCAACAAAATTAGATTTTTTATTTTATGATTTTTCTATGATTTACTACGATTTTTCAAAGATTCAACCGCTTTTTTTTTTAAAAAAGACAAAATCACTGTCACTGTAGCAACCCGCTGTCACTGTACCAAACCGCGGTTACTGTAGCAATCCGCCTTCAAAACCGCCGAGGGAGGTAATTTGCATTTTGAAAAGTTGAGGGAGGTGATTTGTCCGGTTTTGGAGTGAGGGAGGAAAAGGGAACTTTCGCGATAGTTAGGGAGGAACCGACTTTTTCCTTTTTTTGTATGTGTTACTCCTTCGTTTTCAAATTATAAATCGTTTTATTTTAAAAAAATAAAACTATATATAATTTAGAACGGAAAGACATTTTTTTTCCTTAACCTCAGGGGAAGCCGTTTAGACCCTGTTTTGCACGGCCAGCTTTTACTCTAGGACACAGGAACACTCAGGATGGTGGTTCTGGTTCGTGCTGACGAGAACCGGCTCTTTTTTTCTTATTTTTTGCGTGCGCAACCTCGCATAAAATCTACTCGTACGGAGTACTAAAGGCAGTCAAACATTTTGTTGGAATTTGTTTGACAAGTTGAGACATAGCAGCCACCAGCCGCCAAAGGACATTGGCGTGTTAAATTTTGATTATGAATCCAACAGTAACATGACACTGATTAAATGTGATGTGCACTTAACTTATGGCGTGATAGATCATGGCTCTACCTAACAAACAACCACAGTGACAGTGTAGTTTACGATAACACAGGAGACAACATGGTTGTAGGTAAGTTTGCTATCCTTAAGACCTACAATTTGCATGCCATGTCATAAAAAATGAAATCTTAATGACACATAATGATTAGTGATTTCTTTTTTTATGGATCACATGATTTAGTGAGTAGTGATGACCGATGCCTTTAGTGTCATTGTCCTATTGATAACTTATCACGGAAAAGCCTACACACCTTCAGTGTTGTCTTAGCTCCATGGGACATATGTCTTTCGTCTGTGATTTCAACTGAAATATTGGTGTAAATTGTCCTTTTTAGTTTTTTTTTATATACAAAGGTATCTGAGGAGGAGTATTTCTTATCCTTAAATGTCCCAATAACCATAATAGTTTAGGACTTGCTTGGATGACAACTGGATTATTAATATGAATTATGAATTGTAATAATTGGGATGTTTGGACTTTTTGGAATAATTATGGTGTTTTATTCTTAGTTCAAGTGAATAAAATGCCCTTACTCATAAAAAAAAAAAAGCAGATCCTAGATGGATTGTAAGAGTATTGTAACATAGTGTTTCGATGTAATAGTCCACCAATCTTGCCTCTTTAAATCACAAAATAAATTATGTTAGTCGATTATTATAAATCACCGTACACTAAAAACTCATGACACATGATGGTTGTCGATGTACAATTTTCATGCCACGTCATAAAAATTCTTTTATGGATAAACATAATTTAAGGACCGACCAATGCCTTTAGTCTTTAGTGTCATCTGCCTTCTTCTATCCTACAGGAAACTTATCTTAAATGGGGAAACTAACATTCAGTGACATCCTAGCTCCCACATGGGATTTTTTTTTTTTTTTTTTGGCGATCGGACATACACCCGTATTTCCCACATGGGGCATCTGCTCTTATTGTGTGCTTTTAAGTTTAAGTACCCGCAAAAAAGCATGTAAGTTTAAAACAAACCTCATATAAGTTTATAACAAACCTCGAAAGACGTAAAAAACAGGCTGCGCGTATCGGCACCACCAGAGCCAAAAAAATGCGACAGCAACTTTTGTCCCGTCTGCCGTGTCAGGCTCAGCACCTCTAGAGCACTAGTAGTACAAAACAATGCGGTCACGCGGCCCACGCCGTGCTACGCGCGAAGCGAACGTCTCGTTTGCAAAGGGTCGGTCGTGGAGAATGACGGATTAGCCCACCACGGCAGCGCACTTATCGACGCTCCTCTTCACAAAACGCCCCCACGCCGCACGGACCACGGTGGTAGCGTCCTGGTCTGCTGCTTGCTTTGCTTGCTCGGTTTGGGCGGGCGCGCGGGTGAGCGTGAGACGAGTGCGAGAGCGTGCCGTGCCGCCCCCGCGAGGCCACCGCGGCGTGCTCCGGCGCTCAACGTCAACAAGATACCGGCCGGAATCCCGCGATCCGGTGCGCGCTCCCGTCCCGAATGCGACAGTAGCAGGTCCACACCACCCCGTGACCCCTGCTTGACCCCCCACCGGCTTTTTTTTTTGCGCGCGGATCACACACACGTAGCGACAGCCTCCTACTCCCTCTCTAGTCGAACTGTGGGCTGCGTCACTCACTAACGGTGCCGGGGACAGCCTCGTCATTTCGCCCGACGCCACTTCGTAAAAGGATCCTTTGATAAACCCTCTACGGCTAAACCAGCCCACCAACCAACCGTCGGACGCCCGCCCTGCCAAGTGCCACTGTCCGTCCCGTCCACAGCAGCCCCCGCCACCTTAGCGCTAGTCGCCCGACCAACGGCCGGTATGTCCGTCGCCTCCTCCCACCACCTGCGCCCGTCGCCGTCGCCATCGGGCCCGGCTCGGCGCCCGGGCTGCGCCGCGGCACCGCGCGTGGCGCTGTGGCCAGGCGGCGCCTCGCCCCCGTACCGCGGCCGCTGCACCGTCGTGGCGGCGGCGGCGCGCCGCTGCCGGGGCCGGCGGCGAGGCAGCCTCGGCCTCCGCCGCCGTGTCGGCGGTCGCCCCCGCGTCCGCCGCCAGGGACAAGTAAGCGCACCCCCTTTGCCCGCGGGAATGCTGGCCCCTTGTTTCTCAATCTCGCGCGCGGCGCACGGACTGGTGTTGTTTTTGTCTGTGCACGCGCTGCCTTTTCTGTTTCTACTTTCTTCTTCTGACGGATGAGGCCTGCTGCCTGGTCGGGTTTCTGGCGCCAAATGCGGGGTGCGGCGCCACACGATTTCGGTGTTCGTCGGGGACGAGCGGCATGATCAACCGGATCGCCGGGGTCTTCGCCAGGAGAGGCTACAACATCGAGTCGCTCGCCGTGGGGCTCAACAAGGACAAGGCCCTCTTCACCATTGTCGTCTCCGGGACCGACAGGGTGCTCAACCAAGTCATCGAGCAGCTCAATAGTTTTTTGTCAACGTCCTCAGTGTGAGTCCGCCCTGTCAAAATTTAGCCGAGTCACGCGAATCCATACTTGATTTTCGTTTCATGTCCCCGGTTTGAGTTGAGCACCCGGTGGCAATTCACTGTGCAGTGAGATTTTGTTCCATGAGTCCCAGTTTGAGCACCTGGGGACAATTCAGTAGTACAGTGAGATTTTGTTCCATGAGTTTAGCTCGCTCGAATCTTCTGTCCTTTTTATTCTGTTATAGGGTCGTTTCCACTTTCGTGGAGCATCTTTTGCGTACCTAGATAGAACATGCACAACTTTTTATTTCCTGATTAATCATCTTCAAAATATTCTTTCGCTTTCCTCCTAGAATCACTGCCTGACAGTCATGTCAGTGTCAGGGACATACTCCTTGGGGATACTCCTACCTCAGATGTACATCATTATTATGTAATGCACTTTCTGTTTGTGCACGTGTACCGTGTATGGTTAGCACAGTTGCTTTGGTTAACCATTTGGGGAAAAAAAAAAAACTTGACTTCATTATTCTGACTATCTATTTCAATTTTAATGCTACCCTGTACATGTCTATATCCTATAACATAAAGCAGCCTTTCAGTTTGGTGGCTATAGGAGCTATTCTGATTTTCTTCGTTCTTGCGATTTGAAGATGCTGATTTCTTGGGGGAGATTTACTGTTCTCTCTGAATGTACTATGCAGATATTACATTGCTTTTTACTTTCCTTCTGAATTCTTAGCCAGAAAAACTTCACTATTTGTGTCAACTAAACATTTAGATGGTTTTAACTACCATAATTTTTTTCTCTCTGAAAATTATTTACCACTACTGTTTTGTTGCCAACTTGCATTAAGAATTAAGAGTAATATCAATTACAGGTCGAAGATCTATCTAAAGAACCTCAGGTTGAAAGAGAGCTGATGCTTATAAAACTAAATGTTGAACCTGATCAACGCCCTGAGGTATGATGCGGTCTTTATAATCCAAAAGTTCAATTAGCATCCTGTACTCATGATTCTCAGTTGCATGGTGAGCCTTACAATGGTGCTTCTTATCATGACTGACAGGTCATGGTGTTAGTTGATATTTTCAGAGCAAAAGTTGTTGATATATCTGATAAAACACTTACCATAGAGGTAAAAATTCAATCTCTAACTAGTGTACATATTTTGATCGGTATCCCTTTTCCTGTACTAAACTGTGATTTTAATGGGCATTTGACCAATGTTAGGTAGCTGGAGATCCTGGCAAAATTGCTGCAGTGCAAAAGGAATCTAAGGAAATTTGGAATCAAAGAAATTTGCAGGACAGGAAAAGTAATATCGAAATGTTCTTTTCCTTGCATGGGCGATATTTTTTTTTTTCCGTAGTGCTAATTTAATGCCCTATCTTCTTAGATTGCTTTGAGACGTGAAAAGATCGGGTGCAACAGCCCGTTTCTGGCGATTTTCTGCTGCTTCTTACCCAGACCTTATAGAGGCATATTAAAAAATCCGATACATCTGTAAATAGGAAAGTGAATGGCAGTTTTGATCAATCATCATCCAATGCTGGGGTATGTAACCTTTTACTTTTAAAAACTTTCTAGAATTTTTTTTTTTCTTATATTACGTTCTGCTCTGTTTATAATTTTATACTTAGTTTTGGTCTAAAGAGAACGTGAGCAAAAAGTGCAACCTACAGGCCAGGAGTTCAAATCCCTGTTCTCACCCAAAAAAGGCCACTCCTTGTGCCATTTTTCTGTGAAATATGTGCTGGGGTTCAGTGGCCTTTTTCGCGCCCTGCAGAAGAGAATCTTTCACTTTCTGTCAATGCCTCGGGGAGGTCTTACCCTCAGGGGTCAAGTTCTTAGTTCTGGTCAAATGATGCATATATCCAATTTGAGGTGGATACATTGAAGAAAAAAAATAACCCTGGTGGTATCAGTAAACAGTAATGCCTATTAACTTGAACCAAATTCTGGTGAACTTCTATGTTGATTAAAGTACTGATAATCACCAGCTGTATTTAAGTAATTACCTGCAGTGATGCAGGCATATTAGATTGCTGAGTCTAATGTGTTTGAATAATTACCTCGAGCCTTGGGATGGGTTAGTTCACAAGAGTTAATACATTTCCACCGAATGATAATACTTTCAGAAGCTATAAATGCACGGTAATGCAGAATGAATAATCAACTGGTAACTGAATGTACATATTTAATATTTGCACATATAAAACAGTAGTACTGATGGGTGAGTCGTTGCAGTACCATGACACCTGGTACATTCAACTTGTGTGAACTGTACGTATTTGCTATTGTGTTAATGGGAATGTATTGTTGGGTGATACCCACAATAGTGCACAAAGTCTTAGTCATTGGCTCAATATGTAGTTTGGATTAATACTAATACCATTAATGTTTACATCATGCTAGTTCTATTTGTTCAGACTTCCATCAGATGCATTTGATACAATATTTGTCTACAGATTATTCCTGGCTCTTATAACATATGTAATTTCAACTTCGGAACTGTACAGGGTGATGTTTATCCTGTGGAACCTTACGTACTTGATGCCCATTGGGGTGTTCTGGAGGATGATGATGTAAGTATAATAGAGATTTCCATCATGTGATTGGCATTTAGTGCTACATGGACTGTACTGATGATTTGCTCTGCACATAATTGCATCCTGAATCTAATTATAATGTGACTGGAGTGTGTTCTGATTTACACTTCCATTATATTTGCAAGAAGTCAATTTGTAGGCAGAGTCTATAGATTTAAGAAATGGCAATAATGCTTAACTGCATGTTTATGAATGCTGTTGTTATCTTGCAGCTGCTAATCCAGTATTGATTTTTGTGTGGTACAGGCAACTGGACTTCGCTCGCATACCCTCTCTATCCTTGTGAATGATTGTCCTGGTGTCCTCAACATTGTAACAGGAGTCTTTGCTCGCAGGGGCTACAATATACAGGTTTTTCTGTTTCGAAAAAGCTCTTTCTTCTTGTTGAATATAGTACCAGACTAGTTATGAACAAGTGCATACTTGTCAGAGCCTTGCTGTTGGCCCAGCTGAGAGAGAAGGCATTTCGCGTATTACAACAGTTGTTCCTGGTACTGTTGAATCCATTGAGAAGTTAATTCAGCAGCTTTACAAGCTTATTGATGTGCATGAAGTAAGCTGCATGTAGTTTTGGTCAAAATCATTTGTGATTGCAAATTTATTATGTTGACTAATAAAAAAAATTTGATTCCTACAGGTTCATGACATTACCCCGTCACCTTTTGCTGAACGGAACTGATGCTTATTAAGGTTTCTGTAAACACTGCTGCTCGTAGGGAAATCCTAGATATTGCCGAAATCTTCCGAAAGCAAAACCTGTTGATGTTTCTGACCATACAGTAACACTTCAGGTTGGCATCCTAACAATTTGTGTGTTTCTCCCAGATTTCTATCCGTGCCTTTGCTTACACTGATGATACTAGAACCAGTTTTAGAGAAAAGCTCTGCACACTGCACGGTCGCATATACTACTAGATCACATTGCTTTTATTGTTTTTCTGCTGCATAGTACCGCTTGTGGTAACAATAACAACATCATCCATATAGAAACACTGAATGTTTGAGGCCAGTACTACTTTTCCATGCTGCTTTATCTAACTGCTCCAAGCTATTAGCTATTCCAAAACTCTTGCATAATGGATCCCTTATCGATGATTGCAGCTTACTGGCGATTTTGACAAGATGGTTGCACTACAAAGGTTATTGGAGCCGTATGGCATCTGTGAGGTATGTTAAGCTTGTCACTTCACATCAAGTGTGAAAAGGCAATTTTTTGGGTCCTTTGGGATGAATCCAGCAGTTGTTTTGTTTTCTTCTGTTAAAACACAGCCTGGCAAGTGACAACCTCCCGAGGATTACTTGTGATTGTGAAAACAGAATATAAGCAATTTTGCACAATGCCATATGGTTCTGTTGCAGCCAAGTAGTACTGCCTTTGGCAAACAAGACCATTTCTAAGTACCCAGTGATGTTCTGTTGCAGCCATAGTCCTAAATAAAACAATTCAAAAAAGGTACCCAGTAATGTTCTGTTGCAGCCAAGTAGTACTGCCTTTTGCAAACGAGGCCGTTTCTAAGTCCTGTTAAGACTATAGTGATGCTACTATATTCTAATTTGATTCCTCAGAGAAGCAATTACTTAAGCTCTGTAATCAGATTTTACACCCAGAAGCGTATTTGATGTTTTGTACACGGTCTCACAATTGTGTTGCACACATGACAGGTCGCCAGAACTGGACGAGTGGCACTGGTCCGTGAATCGAAAGTCAAGTACCTCCGCGGCTACTCTCTTCCGTTGTAGCCTGGGATGTGTGATGATGATGGCCCGATGAAGAGAGCAGACCATCTCGCGCTGGGTTGTGTTGTGCGATTAGAGGACTTGTTTCTTTCATGTCTTGAACTCCCTGGCCTGCGTGTCCAATAATGTTAGTTATCCCCGGTATATGCGTGTTGAGGTCGCATGTGTCTCCCAACGACTGTGTCAGAATAAGATGCATTACCTGTTTACTTAAGCGTCTTCAGCGGAGAGAGATGTCAGTTGTTGCAGGCATCGTTCGAAATCAACTTGCCTGTGTTTTGCAATTATGACGTCTGCTTATATGGTGATTTGGCGAGAAACGGAACATGTGGAGTCGTGCCTGGAGAAGAGGAGCGCAGCTTGCATAGAGTTGCCGTGTTTACTAGTCGGACCATGCCGCAGCACGCAGGGTCGTTGGCCGTTGCACGAGATGAAACAAACGAAAGCGGGCCAGGCCAATGGTACTGGGCTTCCGACCAATGGCCAGTGGCCTGCCAAGCCAATGCAATGCAGCCCAGGCAGGAGTGGAGAAGGAGGAGGGCGTGGCACTGGCACCCGATTCCAAGGTACGGCGAGGTAAGCGAAGAAGCATCCAGACTCTCGCTCGAGAGGCAGGGCAGGGCCGGGGCGGGCGGCGATCCGAATCCAATCGCCGGAGGGAGGAAGCCACCGGTGGCCGCAGAGAGGGCGGTGGAGGCGGAGGGATGACGCGCGGGAAGCAGAAGATCGACGCGCAGCGGCGTAACGCGGAGCGGAACCAGAAATCCAAGGGGTCCCAGCTCGAGGCCCGCGCCGTCGGCCTGAAGATCGTCTGCCCCATCTGCAAGGTAAGCCGGAGGAGCCCCTCTCCGATCGCTAGCCTTCATCGCCGCCTGGACCTGCCGGGGTTTGCCTGGGCAGCAGATCCGGCCAAAGTTGTTCAGCTTCTGGTAGGGACTGCTTTGCAGAGTGTCCACCCATCCATCTAGCGCCTCACTTTATCTGGAAAATTTTTGTGCCAGGAAATTGAAATGTTCCTGCAGCATATCATCAGTATTGCTCTAATAACCTCCTTTAATCAGCGAGTTTGTATGTAGGCCAATCGTTGACACATGTTGTTCCAGCGTATTCATATTGTTCTTGTTGCCTTGGGGGATTGGGACCGGTCAGTAGTGGTATGGTATGAGAATGAGAGTACTCGAAGTGAAATCTACTGGGCAGTGTGTCCACATAGATAAAGCTAGTGTACTGCTACAAACAAGTGTCCACATAACATTCTCCTAGCATGATTTGATCTCACGAGTAAAAAAGACTTTCATCACCTTTTTCCCCAAATTGAAATGCCAATATTTCAGAAAGAATTTCCCTAGTTGTGGAACCTTTTGTGGGTTCGTCTAAACATGGTTTACCTGTACTCTTTCATTACCCAGTACTTTCTTCATATGATAATAACAAACAAAAGGTTACTGTGGCATATTGGCTCTTGTCTTCTATATATGTTTTTCTGAATTCCTTTTAACTCAGGAGTAAAGCTGTGGGTTCATTATTATGTGGATGCCCTACGTTTTACCTGGCTAGTTGCATTTTGGGAACATATCTACTCACTGGGCGTTGCTATTTCCGTAGGTACAATTGGCAAATGAAAAACAGCTGACCGATCACTACGGATCAAAGCATCCAAAGGAGAAACCTCCAAGCACATCCAACACGGAATAACCATTACTGGTTGTGATGCGGGAACATATGATCCTGCTTGGCTGGTTTGAGGATCTTTTAAGTCTGATCCATTCCTTGACCTTAACGTCAGTTATACTCCATAGTGTGTTTTTTTACTCTCTCTTGTTTCAGGCAATATCACCCTTGATACGAGTGTGCATTTCTGCTAGTATGTTGTGTTCTCGTACTGCCGATGTATCTCCAAACTGTATGTGATCACCGTGGCATTGGCATGTGCGAAAAAAATTATGATCATAACTATGTTCCAATGTTTGTGGCTTTTACAACATTGGTTTGTGCCCTTGAGTCCCCTGTTGGTCCAAATGGCCGTGCTTCAGTTCAGTTGTACCCAAATGAATGAACATGAGCTGGTGGATCCCAATCAAGGAAGGCTTTCATACCTTGAAAAAAAACGAGTAGCTAAACGGACTTTGTGGAGTGCTCTTGGCGATATGGCTCTCCCTCCCTCCTTTCTGAACCTCACTACATCCGCCGCCCACCGGCCCCTGCCCTCCCCCTTCCGGCGTCCTCGCCGGCGATGAGGGTGGGGGCGGGTTCCCCTTCCAGCTGAACTGTAGTATATAGCTTTAGGGCCTTGCCATGATAAGTCTCCGCCAGGCCGTCGCCGTCGTCGTTCGCTGCTATGGCAGCCTATATCGTCGATGAAGGCATGGCCATGGTGAGTTTGACAAATAAAATCTACCCATCCCCTGTCTCCGGCGGGCCGGCTTCGTCTCCATCATCGCCTGCTCCCGCCTGCTTCCTCTTCACGCCATTACCGATGGGACCCTCCAGTCTTCAGGAACGCATCAACAACGGACTGGTGGCCGCCGTAGCGACGCGTTCGACATCGCCGTCGATTTCGACGAGGAGGCGCGACCCCGCGTCAAGGCCAGCAGCGAGTGGATCCTCGACGGCATCGCGCACGGCGACATCTACGGCGTCACCACCGGCTGCGGCGGTATCCCCACCGCCGCAAAGGACGGGCTTGCGATCCAGGTCGAGCTGCTCAGGGCACCGCCCGTCCGCCTGTGGGTGAGATCCCGCTGGGCACTCTGGTGGAGTAGGTACGGCCCGCCGCTCGTCGGCAGATGCGCCCGCGGGGTGGTGGGCGTGGCGATGGTGGGCCCGACCTGCTCCTATGGGCCGCCACCGGGGACGCGTGTTCCTCATGCGATGGAGGACGTGTGTTGCAGAGCAACTCTTCGTGTCGAGCGGTCAGAGTGCCTTCGTCGGGAAGCTTTTTTCGTGGAGCAGCACCACATGGTGGGACCCACCTTGGGACCCGCAGTTGTGTCCGGCATGCTGTGCTTCACGTTTTTTCATCCCCCTGTTGAAGCATACCTCACCCCTCCTTGCTATGCTTGCTTCCCCAGCCACGTTCATATGTAGGGTCCCCTAGTTCTTTTTTTCTTTCTTTTTTTATTTTTATTTTGTACCAAGTAGGGCAGTATCCATGTGCATCAGCTCCTCCTAGGTTTCCACCCCCGTCATCGGTTCGGTAGTGAACCACCCACCGGCCTGGGGACGGCGACCTTTACCTGCCGGCGACTTCAACAAAAATCTTCACTCCGTCGGGCGCATACAACCTCAAGATTTGGCCTAAAGCCTACGCTACGCAGGCCCTTCCGCCAAGACAACGCAATGGCACCATGCCTCTCTCGACGCCTCGCGGAGATCCACGGGGTGATCTTCACTCTGGTGACGTATTTGGATCTATATCCAATAGGAACCTTGATATGTTTGGCTCCTCTGTGGGCCTAGTTGAAAGAGTACTGCCTTAAGATAATATATGTGGTTGTTGTCAAAAAAAAAAAAAAAAAAAAAAAAAAAAGGAAGGCTTCTCTGACTCGAAGGAGCAGATGGATGCTATCAGGCCTTCTTAAATGGCCAGTGCCATTAGGCATTAGCAGCAGCATCAGTGAACTGGTATTGTGGCAAAGTCGCTATCACTTTCGGCAATAATTAAGTGCATTTGCACGTCACGAACGCCAACTATTAATTCATGCTGTAATATTTTGTGGAAATAAAAACGTGCTTATATATATTATTCTTCTTCTCATTTCTCATTCTTACAAAGTTCCTTTAATTTTAAACTTCACAGTATATAAAAAGAGAAAGGGGCTACGAGCTTGAGGGGCACCGGGGCACTCTATGCTCTTTTAGAAAGGTCAACGCATAATTTCACTTGCAAGGACTCTAGTCGGTAACTTCCCAGTTTAGCACACATGGTATAACTTCACTCTATGCTCGATTTAGAAAGGTCAACGCATAGTTTTTGGAGGCTGCAAAGTCTTTATTTGGTCAACGTTGGAGGTCTTCGCTGCCTTGGTGTGGGCTCCGGTCGTTTGGTGGCTACGGGTCTTGAGGAGATTAAGGTGTCGACGGATTCGACTTCGGCGGGGAGGATGCTATCGTCGGCTCCACCACCGTTGTCTCCGGATAGTGATCCTCCCGGATGGGCATTCAGCGACTTCTTGATCGAATTACACCTCCAGCGGCCAGGGGTTTTCGCCCGGCTTTTGCTTGGTTTGTTGGCGGCTACTGGTGGCGGCCGGCGGCGGCGGTTGCGGTGGTGTCCGTTACGGATGGGTCAAGGACCCGGTTGTAATTTTCTTATTTTGCGGGGTCCTTGTAGATTACATAGGGGTAGCTATCATCGCATCCTTATACGGTGTACTTGTATTGTTTTCCCTTAATTAATACAAGGTATGCTTTATAAAAAAAAAATAACCTCCGTAATAACCAGAGAGAAGAGAGAAAAGGGCGCACTTGAGCAGGCTGACTGTATTAACACAATCGAACACGCGTTTCCGCCGATGCACAAACCGATGAGTGAAAACATGCAAAACCAAGGTACCACTGGCGAGAGCTACACGATGCTGATGAAGAAGGGGATCAAAGGCGAAGTACAGGCAAGAAAAGCTCATGACGATGCGCTGCCATGTTCACCAGAAAGCAGGCCCACGAAATAGAAAAACCCAGAAAGCAGGCGTCTCTGGTGCAGGAGGATCGCCGCCGTGAACCTTCAAGCTCTGGATTGGCCTGCTCGTCTCTCAAGGATTTCAATCAGATACCCCATTTGAATTACAGATATCAATATTAGTCAGCTACTAATGATGGCCAAAAAGAGCAATCGAGATAAAAACAAAAAAGAGCCTCTCTCTTTTCCCTTATTGTTTAGTTACCAAGCGTTTGCTTGGGGCGTGATCTCAACAGTATTTTCACATGAGGCGACAAATGCAGATTAATAAGGCTGCTGAACTACACCGCAGTTTGGTTGGTCAAAATGAGAATCCGTGGCAGGTATTTACTCCGTGTTCAGCTCGGAGTCCCTGACCTTATCACAGTAGCTGTACCATGATAGAATGTGAAGGCCAAGGGACGCAGTTAAAGTACCAGATATTCGGATAACCTTATCACCGTGGCTGTACCATGATAGAATGTGATGTCCAAGATCTGCAGTTAGTTACCAGTGGTTCGGATGTTTTTGGAGAACTTGGTACAGTCGAATGGTCCAACATCTTGCGTTTTCCGTTTAACCTGCAGTGATATGCAGTGAAAAGCTGTTACATTATACACTGATGAAGGCATGGTTTGTAAGCAATTCATTTCATCGGTTGAGCTAATTTTGTTCTTATTAAGGTGATCTTCGCATCTATCAATCTATTCAAATAGTTTCAGAGTAATGTTTGTCCACTATCGTTTCAAAAAATTTCCACTTGAACATTAGAATTTTTGTTGGATTTAATGTACTGCAGATGAAACATCATGGCTTACTGAACAATGAAGTTCCACTCATGTTTTGAGAAACTAAATTTCAAATTTGAAATTTCATAAGAGCATACCGGCGACCAAGGACTGGGTTCCAGAGCTGTTTTGTCAGGAGGAGAATTTTGCACAGCACCAGTCTTTTTGTTCCAGAACTTCCTGACAAGAATATATCACACTCAGCTCAGTAAAAAAAAAAAAAAAGTTGCTAAATGCTACCACTAGTATTCTATGCTCAGCTGGTCAGTTGCTGGGAAAAATATAAGACAAGAATGATCGGTACAGTTAGATTTATTGATTCAGTTACTTATTCTTAAATATTATGGCTCATTGCCATGGACTGCTAGTAACCATATAATGCAGCAAAACCAAGGAAATATGGAAAGCCTTTCGCTAGTACCAGGAGAATGGATTAGTGGCATGCAGCCAAATATAAAAAGCAAAGGATTGTAGCATTGTATTGTAGCAAGTTATGAAAATAAAGGGGGAAAACCCATAGACTACAAAACAAGTCACAATAGCATGTACTTTACTACTTTTATTAGGTAGCTAGGTATGCAGACCTGCCCACGAGCCTCCATTACAGCAAGCCATTCTTCTGTAAATGGTACCAAGTTCTTCAGATGATCTTTAAGGATTGTATTTGCTGGTGATCTGTCTGGTGCCTTGTTCTTTCTGTAAAAGATGAGAGTGAACCATTATAAATGCTGTTGCAAGCCAACTGAATATATGCAGTCAAATATTAAACAGACATACTCTATACGTGGTGCATCCTGTGTAGCTGACAATCTGTCCCTGCCAAGCACCATTTTTTCTTCAATATTTGGTTCTACTAATAAAGCATGTCGTCTTTCCACACAAGGTGTAGGCGCTTCCAATTTCATAGGAGAACAATCTGTGGTCCTATAATTGTGAATATGCCCACACCCCACATCTAACAACGGAGTTTCCTCTACATCTAATGTACTGTTTGTTTCCAGCTCCATTTCATCTTCAGTATTTGGTTCTTCTGACAAAGCAGGTTTAGCTTCATCACACAAAAAGAATCATTCAAATCTGAATGACTGGCAGTTAGGTTTGGCATTTCATCTCTTAAACTGCCACAATGTGGCAACTGATCTGCACATATTGTAGGTAATGATTCCATTAGCATAAGACATTCAATATTCTGGTGATCAAAGGAATAAAAAATCCTTGCAACAAATCAAGAGTTGGAGTGCAACTGCTACCTTTTGACAAAGAAGCTCCAAGTGCAGTCTCTCCAACATTAGAGTTGTCCAAGTCAGTTGCTGCACTGGAATCACTGTCTGACTTGCCTTTGACAACTAAGCTCACTAGAGGAGCATACTTTGGAAGAAATGCAAGAGGTTGACAATTTACTCCCTACAATAGGTTTGGTTGAGGAATAACTGGCTTGGAGAGGGAAACTTAATCTTCAACAGGTTCAATGGTTGAGGCACAAATAGCTTCAAGAGAGTCGGAATTATGAAGAGGTTCAATCTCTCTGATACCACCCCTTCCTTCTACATGGGACACAACTGGCACACTATTTCCGTATCATCATTCTTTTCTAGATTCATTGCCTGTGGAGTAGTAGTACCTCCAGGTTTTTCTATGTATGTAGTAATAACTTTAGACAACCATCCCTTTTCTGGAGTCGCCAAAGATTTGAGATTGCTCTCTCTAATCACAGGTGGCAACAAGATTGGAAGCAGCAGTGCAATTGGTTGACAGCTGCTTTGTTAGGTGGAGTCTGCTTTCCTCAGACTGCCTGTATCTGGGAGGTAACGGAGGTTTATCAAGCGCTGAAGTATTTGAAGAGAAGCACCTCCCCGACGCTTTTTTTAGCAGCATCACCATGTGACACTAGCGGTTTTTCCTGAACAGATCAGTCAATCAATCATATTTTGACAGAGCCCTCACAGGAAAATATAAAACACAAGTGCAAAACCCAAGTGCAAAACCAAACAGATTCAAGGTTACATAATAAGATATTACAAATAAAAAAAAATACACCAAGAATAGTGCAAGGGTGAGCATGATAGGGTCGTGACGGCGATGGATTTACATATATTGATCCCCTAGGGACTCTGTTTCCTATAGAAATACAAGATTACAACAAACTAACAGATTGATATGAACTAATGAAAGAGTCCCAACAACTACTGGAGAGGGTAGAAAGGAAAGCAATCTTAGGTACCTAATAGGCTAATATACAATATGTTGACAAATAAGAAACAGTTTTTCAGGTAACTTTTTATGTCATACTATGTGCTCTCCCAACTAATCAACTATGCATAACTATGTAACATTCAATAATTAAATCTTCCACATGTACCAGGCCTCATATTTTCCCATACATTTGATAAGAACTTAACCCAGAATCACACATTTGTTTATTTCTCAAATTTGCTATCAAGCCAGCTTATATCATTATATTATTGAGAAAATAGGAATTGCACTAATGCATTAAACCACAACAAATAAGGCAATGTTCTAAAAATGGAAGGACATAATAGAGTACCTGATTGAAAAACCAACTGAAGCTGAAGGCATTCGAAGTGCTGATGGCTTAGTAAATTTTGACACAGTGCTATCAAAGGGCTGGATGGACTAATTTGTGGGTTTGCTGGAATTTTTTTGCATTTCACAGAAGCAGTGGCTTCTTCACGTATGGCAGTAACAGCAGGCACCTGCAAAAGAAAACAGTTTGTTTAGGAACACTATTAAATATTGATTGACAAAAGATGCAGGCTGATTGGACAAGTGGGGATGCAGACCATATCAGTTATGGTGAATTCAATATATAACTAATAACTCACCGCATCCTTCTCTTTTCTCTTTTGCTAGGTCCAGAAGATACAGAATTGATCTTCAATCTAGTAGGCAATCCAGTTACTCTGTGAGCTAGCTCAGCTTTTAACTGAAAAAAAAATAGCAGTATATTGCATCAGACAGCTAGCAACAACACATGAGTGCCAAGAGCTAAGTAAAATAAACATACTTTATCAATGGGAAATCCTGCATGGTCTGGTAAAATAGAATACCAGACTTCACCAGAAACCCAGTTTCTTTAGGGCATATTCAAAGATTACCTGGAGATATTTTTTTTTGTGTGATTCCAAACTGTTTGTCGCAGATGAAGTACTTCTTGGGACCTTAGGAAGAGAAGGTCGTGATTGCTTTGGTATTCTTGACATCTTAGCTGTAGAAGCAGATGAGTTTGGTACTTTCTTCTGTGTATATCTAAGTTAAGGCTAACAACATTTGTAGTGATGAATGAATACTTGAACTCGTGGCAACGCATGGACAAATAAGTCAGCCTTGCTATCAAGGAAAAAACACTAAGGCCTGCTCTATCCTGCCTAAAATTTCGTTAGGATATATATAGATCCTGCTGGTACTCTTGGTGTGCATATTTGGGTGCTTCTTGCAGAGCTTGTGTTTTGTGTTCGCTGCAATTGGTTGGGCACAAAAACAACAATGTTATTGGATGATTGTAAGTGCTACAACCATAACAAGTAAAGAATGTCTTTAAAAGAAACAAGTAAAGAATGTGTTGAGTGATGAAACTAACAGCAGATTCTTTCTGTTTGTCCCTCTGAGGTGTTTTCTTTTTGGTGAAGAAAACAATTTCCTTCCCTGGCTTTCAGCCCTGTGATATCTTGCAGGCAATTTTTCCATGTGAACTCTCTGCCGCTTCTTCCGGCCCATATGTGTTACCATATCTTCCTGACTGACACAATGGGGGCATTGTACTACTGATGATCCCTGAGCCAGGGCTCCTATTTGCCCCTCAGTTGGGAGCCAGTAAGCACAGAAAGCTCTGAATTATCCAAAACACCTACAAAGTTCATTGATGTTACTGTTAAACCAGATCCAGGACAGCCCAAAGCGTAGAGTTGACCAAGAAGAAACATACCTTCTTCAGTGAAAAAGCAGGGTTCCAGGCAATGCTTTTCCTCAAGTTGAAACCTGCAGGCTTCTTCTTCCACCTTGTCGAGGCAGACCCTTCTTTAGGCAGGGTTGCAAAATCCAAGGGAGCATCTCCATCTTGAGAAATATTCTCTTTGTTACCTGTGTTGATGTGAGGTAATGGATATATTTAACTAATATTTAGGATTGATATCTGTAGAGTGGGCATAACTCATTGAATCAAACTTAAGTTTGCAACATCTAAAAAAAAAAAAATGTGAAACAGTGATTTTCGCACTATAACAGGGGCAGAGAAGGCACACACTGGCACAGACTCATTGGACTGGATTAGCCACTGATGCAGAGCCTAAGCGCCAGGCATCTTGTGAATCCCAGCGAGTAAACCAGAGCCCACAACTCATTAGACCCGAAGGAATCAAGCGCCATCCATGCAAAGAAATGTAACAACTACTGGGGCTGGAGCAGGAAAACCCTAGCAAAATTGGGGTACAGAAGCGAAGACGGAGAGACTGGTGGAGAAAGAGTGCCTCACCGGATCCAGCCGATACGGAGGGAATGCGACGCGGCGGCGCCATGCGCGTCCCCGTTTGAGATTTTGGGATCCGGATGACGGGGAGGGGGGGGAGAGAGAGGGAGACGGTGCGATGGGTCCTAAGAGGCAGCGGAGACGGTTCCTTGGTTTGAACCGTTTGAAACGGAATCGCGAGCGGGAGGGAGCTGCGGTTTTTTTTTTTCTCCCTCATCACGTGACGTTTGGATCATTGGATTTGGATGCCATACAGATTTGGGAATTCGAAAAGGAGCAAATTCCTTTTAAAAATCATGCTTCCTTCGGAACCATAAAAATGGTTTTCCTCTAGAAATAATCGTAGTTTTCATTTCTCTTTCTGATTTCACTTCTGGCCGTTTTCATATGAAGTTAGTGGTAAATATGGATGAGCTTGATGGGAAATGACTTGATTTACCTAGGCCTTAACAATAATGGACCTAGAACTATGCTCGAAGTCAACCATCTTAGGGCTTGTTTGGCATGGCTCTAAAAGTTGAACTCTAAGATAGAGTCAAGTGGAGCTAGTCAAACACCCCAACTCTAAAAACATTGGGGAGAAAAGGTAATTCCATAGTTTTTGGAGCTCCAAAGACAAATTTTTGGAGCACCTCTCCACCTATTCCAGAACGGACCAAAAAATAGAAGTGGACATGGAGTTGGGGTGAAATTATCCGCTTTTGTCACCGGGTTACACACACCTCTCCACATAAAACGATATCTTTCTATTCTCCCCTATGCGGATTCTGCCCCCCCGTGACATACCGCCCGCGGACTCACCTCACCCATCGCGACGCCGGGCGCTGGCCGGTGCTCCTCCCCGGCCACCACCTCGCTTGGGGCGCCCCCCCTTCTCTCTCGCCCGGCCTCACCATCCCTAGCCTCCATCCCCCACTGTTCCCCTAGAGAAGTAAAAGGAGACCCTTTCCCCAAACCATAACCCTAGAGGAGAAGGGAACAAGTCAAGCATCTCTAAAGAGATGTGCTATCCTTATTAGGTAGGCTTTTATAGATTTTTAATGTTTTTAAAATAGCAAATATGTTGTCCACAAAAATCTAGGAGACCATATATAGTCAACCATAGCCATTTGATACATGATCTTGTAAAATAGCAAGTCTATTGTGAACCTCTTATTTTTACAAAAATAGGTAAAAAAAAAATAAAATTTGACTATTAAAGCTTAGCCAAGTTGTTGGAGTTGCTCTTTATAGTTAAGAAAAAAGAAGTCAACCGTCTCATCCACCGGAGATTTTCTTTTTCTTTACAAACACTTATTTTAAAAGTAACTCATTAGACGAACTTTTTAATGCTCTCACAAAGGAATGAAAAAGAAGCTGAAAAGAGCAGTTTTTCACATCCGTTTACCTCGTCTCTCTTAGTCATGCATGAAGCTCTTGTGTGAAACGATTTTTTCCAACACCTCAACTTCACTAAAAAAAAAAAAAAAACTGCTCATGAAGCTATTTAGTAAAAGAACACACCTTCTATGTTAAAAAAAAGTTATACTTGTTGAGAATTCAATTAATGTGGGGTGAATCTTGAAAGCAAAGGGAGAAGGAAAATATGAGGAACCTAGAGAATAATCCAAAATACACAGTAGAAATATCTAGAGAGGGAATCCGAGAAGTGTTTGCTCTTTCTATAAATAGAGGCTAGTTCCCCATTATAAGGCCGGGCCTCAGGTGGGTAGTTTCATAAAGCGTTGTTTCCAAGATCGCCACGTCATCTAGAAAAAATAAAACTCGGATGAAACCTTCACTCTCAATGGAGAGTTTCATTCCATAGTTTCATACGCATTAAATTTCATGACTCATAGAGAGTTGATATTCAGTGTAAAGAGAGTTTCATCCACATGAAACTCATTTTTCTCTCTCTTCTTAAATATATTTGCCACATCATCCAAAATGTCTACATGGCAGCTCATTAAATGCAAATGAAACACCGATGAAACTCAATCGAGACTTGCCTAAAAGCATCCAACAAAAAAAAAATAGACAATTCTAACAACAAAAAGAAATAGGCAATTCCCCTTTCTCCCTACTTTTCTCTTTTAATTATATTTTGTAATTCATTTACTTGTTTACCGCCTGCTTAACAAAAACTTTTAGACAATAGACCACTATAACTACGTCACTGATCAGTGTGTCTTGTATCCATGCTAATACCGACCATCCTACCGTCTAATCCAAAACTAGTGCACAGGCGCCAGGACCAGAACCATAGTCACGTCCAAACATCCAGATAGGACGAGCGTCCTGACTCTTTGCAACAAGACCAACCTTTCTTGCCAATTGATGATTAAATAAAATCATATGGAGTATATGCATCATCAATATGCATGCGAGTGCATCATTGGGATACATTAGATCGACTATATATATACTTATAATGACATAATAAAGATAAGATAACTTAGGTGACTGAGCCCAAAAAACACTCAATCTTGTGCACGTTCGGCAGAGAATAGGGACACTCGAGAATAACAAGACAGTCTCCTTCCTAACATTATCCTCTGCTAATCTGAAAAATTAATGGTAGTATAGTGGGGAGATGTCAATAAAACAGAATGAAGAAAGAGGGAGTCTCGCGCATGTGAGGGGGTCGCTATGAGGCGCCCTTGGCTGGCGGCATCTCGAGCGAACGGGATAGGAGGAGTAACGACCGCGGCCGTGTTAGGGCAAGCAAGTCGAAGTGAAGGGAAAGCTAGCGGCATAAGGAACAGAATAAAAATGTAACTCCCTTTGTCGAGACTAAATATACATCACGCTCTCATCCACTTTCGTGACCGGTGACTCTTTTACTAGGTCGGGTTGTTGCTTGTGGCCGCATTTACCTAGCTTCTTTCTTTGTCCGTGCCTTGGTGCTCTTCGCTTGGGGATGAGGAGGGTCGCTAACATGCTCCTCCTCGCCTAGAGTGGGAATGGAAGGCAAAGGAGGCTCCCATGGCAACGAGGTAGATATAGATTGCTAAAGAGGATAGAGTTGCGGTATGTGGTCTATCACTTGACAAACAATAGGGAGGAGCCGTGACGAAGTTGTCGTGGTCCCTAACCGGTCTCAAAACCGCGCTTCCCTCTTTTTATTCCTATTTGGGGAAAAGAACGACCGACATATGGGATCATGGGAGAACACGCCTCTAGAGAGGAGAAAGAGCCCTCAAGAAAAAGTGGCTACATGTGGGGCGCCTTTGAAAGGTCTAGGCCCTTGTTTGGGTTTTGGTAATTAATGACAACCGCTTTGTGGACTAACTTCTGCTAATGTGTGAAGGAGAAATAGTTGAGTTCACAAGATGAGATGAGTTTTGACATTGGTTTGCATTGCTAGTATGTTGAAAAGTTCAAATCAAACATAGCAAGCAAGTGAAGACCTAAGCAAGACTTGGCTTGACGTAATCGATGTGAAGGTGAAGGGCAAGTCAAGGCTTTGAAGTGATGGACCAAAGGCGGTGAAGCTTGTTGACTTAATTTGGCCGGGCGACCAAAGCGAAGGTGAAGAGCAAGTGAGGCTAAAGTTGATGGTCTTGGAGTCTATGTGATGGTTTGAGTGGTCCACATTATTTGAGAACATCAAGTCAAGGTTGAATTTATCATTTCAAGTGACTTGGTGAAATGTTGGGTTTCCTTGCAAGTGCTCGAAATGTTGGCTTTCCTTGCGGAACAACAAGGCAAAGGTATGAAACGTAGGGTGTTTTATTTTGCCGGCTATGAGGTGTGTAGAGAAGATTATAGCGGTTTAAGGATAAATAGTTGTACTATAAAGAGGGCCAAACATGATTTGCATTGATTTATCTAGTGCCACTTGTGAGTTCTAACGTTGAGCGATTAAGTGGCGATGTTCGTTAAAACCTTTGTGAAAATGGTATAAAAAACTATTCGTTGGCATTGTTGAAACGATCCTCTTGCAAATGATCGTGGCAAGGTGTTGGCTTTTCATTGAAAAGGTTTTGAGAGCCCTTGGGTCTAACTATGTTATTGTTTGGAATATTCCATGTGGTATGGAATAGTTGCCTAAGCTAAAGGTGGTGACGCGCTTGAGAAAGGGATTTGGGCGCACCCGCGGCACGCCTAGGCCTTGAGAGGCGGACAGTCTAGGCTATTTACGAGAATCCAAACAAATTTGTTTCAATGCTGAGTAGCCGTATTGAGAACGGCGCACGGTCCCGTTGTGGCGGGCGATCCGCCCGTACCGATCGTGCGGCAAAGTAGAGTTGTTGGACTCTCATCGGGGCTCTGATCCCCGCAAAGGGGCTGACGATCCCCGGTATCTTCACCGATAGGTAGAGCATTTGTTTGCTCGCTTGTGGCCCCTCCTCTATATATAGAGCGTCAGGGTCTTGTACTACCGAACGCTCGCGATCCTCGCGGGGAAAGGCAAAACGGCTAGTTTTTTGGCCCCTCCTCTATATATAGTGGGGTGACCGGTTGGAGAGGGTTCTCTTGGCCATTCTAAGAGCATATCCTTTGAGAGAGCTCCTTCCTATCACCTTCTCTCACGTTCTTAGCATGAGGGAAACATTTGAGAGTGAGTGTGCATCACTAGTGCGGATCCTTACGTGAGAGATTGCTTGTGGCACTAGGTGATCGTCATGTGGGTGTGGTTGCTTGTTTCTCTTGGAGCTTGCCGGTTCCTAGATGGCTTGGAGATTTTGTCTCCGTGAAGCACGCAAAGAAGGCTTGTGCGGTGCTCGGAGTTGAGACTTGTGAGGGGGCTTGTGAGCTCATACGCCGTCGGAGGAAGGCAAAGAGCATCTCTAGTGAAATTGAGGCAAGAAGAGTATTAGTTGATTGGGCAACTCAAGAATTAGTGCTTTCGAGGAGCCTACCTTGTGAGGTAGTCTGAAGCTTGCAGGCTTGGAACTAATTAGAGGAGCGGCAATACTAGGATTTGCTTCCACTTGGAGTAAGTGACCGGCAAGTCACCGAACCAAGTAAAAACATCGCGTGTCAACCTCTCCTCCGTGGTTTGCCTATCTCAACACAAGTTTATTTCATTGCATTATATATCTTGTGTTGTTGAGCTTGCTCTTGTTCTAGTTGCTTATAATTGATTGGCCTTACAAACTAGAATTGTGTAGGAGAGCTTTAATCTAGCTTAGTACCCTTCATAGCAATATAGTTCTATCTTTTGAAAGGGTAAAGAAAAACTTATAGGGTGTAGTCGCGGGCTAGGCTGTTTTACTCTTCTCGCATTTCGAATTGGCTAGCTTAGCGATTAATTGTTAGAAACGGTTATTCACCCCCTCTAGTCGACCATCTCGACCCTTCCGAATGCGAGAGAGAGAGTACTGCCGTACTGTACTTCTTTGTACCCGTTCGCTTCACACGGCTCGGCTGAACGCCTGTTCGAACCGGCCTTCATAGTGTCTTTGTACGTGTTTGAATTTTGATTGATCAATAAATCGTGTTGTCAATTAATAATCCAAAACGCAAAGTGATCCTGGAATAATGATCGACCGAGGCACGAGCTCGTACTTAATTTGGTAGCTGCTTCCACACCACGGTTGACATGTGTAAAGATGCCTAGTAAGGCTTATTAGAGCAAGTTTAATAAAAACGCCGGCCGGGCTGTTAGCAGGTTCGCATAACCATGCCACATCACTTAAAGCCTTCACCAAAAAGACTAGTATAGTGGGCGGGGCGGTAGGTTGGATGTAATATTTAATGGTCGGACACACGAATCCATAGATGTTGGGGCTTCTCGCAGACGGCGGGTTCAATGTTTCGCTTTATAGCCAAGTCTGTCCAGCAAGAGCTGCAAAGACAATAAGTCATACAATAATCTTCTCTCCCTCTATTATAAGTATTAATTTTTATTACGTAAAGGACCACAAACTCATCCACATGGCTGGCTGTTGCAATTGCATGCCCAATTCGAAAGCGTCAAGACCGCATGACCATGGGTGGTGGCGAGACCCAAAACCGCGGGGAATCGTCTCGCGGCCGGCGCCCTGATCCTTGGCCAAACACGTTCTCTCTCCTCTATTCTCTCTCTTCCACGTAGGCATTTGATGACATGTCTTGGCTATAAGCCAAAGCCCGACGCCAGATATTATACACCGCTACACCAGGCTGAGAGAAGCTTTTTGTGTAGGAACCGCCGCTGCAGCGGCGAGATGAAAACGCCCATGCATCAACAATCTCTCTCCTAACCGTGGCGTTTTCCCCTGCTGACATGGACTGCTCTTCGCCGACTAAAAGCCCTTATTATACCTGCTTCTTAGGCTGATGACACATGCAACCTTCCGCCATCAACGGTGCACTACGCAAGACACATGCCGCAGCCAAAGACATTTCACATCCAGCAGGATATGAATCTCGCGGCGTCAGCTAGCGTTCGAAGCGCAACGCGCAATGGCGTGCCGTACGCGATTTCTTAAAATTAAAGATCGATGTCGAGAACAGCAGATGCATACACCACATTTCTTGATGAAAAGGTCTATTGCCTTATCTTATACTCTTCATTCGGAACTGATATCAATATTGCGTAAGAGAAAAAGTGAACTTATCTAAACTTTGACCATTAATTTCTCCGACTATAATTTGTCATTTGCTAAAAATCAATAACATTATATTTCAGAGGCACTTTGAACACAAATCTATTGTATGTAATCTATATCTATCTATTATTTTTTCTATATAAAAAGGAGCGTTGAAATTGAAATCATTTATTACCCAAATTATGTATACCCACCTTAGATTGATATGTGGACCCACGAGGAGACTGACAGGTGGGCCAAAAGGATAGGACAATAGGAACATATGAAACACCTGCGTGTTCCACTCTTCCATCGAAGCGCCTACCCACAATTTTGTCACCTTACGCCGCAACAAGCCCGGATCCGCTAAGCGCCCTCGTCCCAGTCAGGCGTCGCTTCACGCCGCAACAAGCAGTCTCCGCTACGGTTCCATCGACTCCACTCGTCCGCAGTCCTTTCCAAGGGAATCCCATCGTCTCTGTCTCCTCCGACGTACCTACAACGAACACCATCACTGCCAGGCGACCAGCACATGCGATGGGCAGAAGGTCGTCGGTCTCTCCGGCGACACAGCCACAGCAGGCGCGACCACCTTCAGACGACATCCAAGGGATGGCTGGTCGGTCGTAGGACATTGCCCATCGCAATCGATCGCTCGTCATCGCTCTATGCCAGCAATGTGTCCCCACCGGACACCCATGGAAGTCAGGAACAACAGCGCCTTCACGTGACCCGTCCGGCCCATCGCAGTCCATCGCCTGTCATCGCACTCTCCCGGCGACGCCACCGGCCTGCCCGCCACCGGTCTGCCAACGTTGGGAATAGCAGCACCTTACTCCTACACGGCAACGATGAGGTCCTAGCGGGGAGATGAACTCCGGCGAAAGCACCGTTGACGATGTCGCGTTGGCGAACATGGACGTTCGCAGCAAACCTGTGCTTGCTCGCCGTCCGGTTTCCTTTCATTGTCTTTCTCCGTACAATAATGTAACATTAATTTTATTACACTGGTAGCTTTATTTTCTGCATGTGAAAAATACGGTTGCATTTGTTACTCTAACCAAAATTTCTTCAATTTTAGTGATTTATGATCAATTGTGTGCGACAGCGAAGGGGCAGGTCAACGTGCTTCTTAACCTCGCTCTGGGACAGAACTAAGGTATGCAACCAAAAATCATGTTCTATAGTTCAAATAATCTTGTGATGGATGTGATTTTTTTTGTTCGTGAATCCAGTTAGCAATCCGTTTAACAGATTTGATCATTCGGCTACCAAATGCAGCTTTGCTTTGATCGAACACTGTCACCCATTGAATTTTGGTGGTTTTGCTGAATATACTCAGTGTTTAAATTTCTAGACGTTTATTATAGTTGTTTTTCAACCTACTTGCTGACCATAGGTATCCATTAAAACATCTAGACACAAATACAGTAGACTTTTGTTTAGTGTTTACTTCTATAACTCACTCACTTTAGTGATTTTGATATATTGTTCCATCAAGTACAGATGCTTGTTAAATCAATGAATAATTGTAAATGGACTGAATTTTTCAGGGTATGAGGACCATGCTGATGAGAAAGTAGCATCAACTCATATTTTGCTAGCAGCTCTTGTCACTCTTGGCTCTGATCAAAACTTGAAAGTAAAATACACCAATGTATATCCATTTGGAGTTCTCCACATCATAAAGCTGGGAACTGAGGCTGTTTGACATTACAAAGCCAGCAAGGTGATGTGATTGGATTAATGATGTCATTAGATTAAACAGTTATTTCTGAATGGTTACCTTTTTGGTCTTATCTGAACTGTATGTGGAGTTCAGTTACATGTATGACTCCAAATGTGCTATGCTAAGATTTTTGGTTTCCTTGCAGCAGCAAATCTATCAAAATTAGTCGGAGTTCGCAATTTCTATTTAGAGTGTTCTAATTTCCTTGGTAGCCAATAATGTAGAATGGATTATTCTTGTGTTATGTGTGTTGCCCTGAAGACACTTTTCGTGATCCATGGCTTCTTTTGGAAGGTGATCTGCACTTACAGTTGGTTATCATATTTCAAAGATTATTCCAGCCCAATTGGTTTGTACTTTTTTTTCCTACTTCTTTTATATTAGATTTTACAAGTCAATAACCATATTATTCTTCGTCATTTTCTGTTTTTAATTTAAAATGCCTACATGTGATTGTAAAATCTAAATGAAGGTCAACATCTGAAAAAAAAGTTTAGCCATGAATTTGATGGTAGAATTGAAAATTATGAAACTATTATAATAGGATGTCACGGGTTCTAGGTTTTTCTATCTATAAACACGCATGGCGCACGTGCATTTGCCACTAGTTTAAATAATTGTTGCTCAAAGTTTCTACAAGTTTTCACTACCAAAAATGAAGATCAATTAATTCTTAGCAGGAGGGAGAGTATATACTGATTAGTGATTTTCAATGGAACCTTCACTTTTAAACTCACAACACGTGTGGTAAGAAAAATGATTCCTATAAATTTCCATAATAATACAAAATGTAACGCCTTGAATTTCTAGATTTTAACCATCGTCACATAAAGCAGCCATTAGATAAAAATGCATAACATAACCTATAGTTTTGTATATAAATTATACTCTCATTTTCCATTATGAGAGATATTTAAAATAACTCTAGGGGCCCGTTTGGATCCTTTGAATTTGGGAGAATTGGAATCTACTTAATAAATTAAGCTATTTAGTTTGGAATCTGAGATTCCCTAACTTTTCAAAAGTTCACAAATAAGTCTATCTCAAATTCATAGGGTGGGAGATATGAATTGAATTCCATTAAATTAAGCATGTTATGTGGTTGAGGAAGCCCATCACCATGTTATGTTTGCATTGCACTCTCAACTCCATTCCATTGCACTCTCAACTCCAACTCCAACTCCATTGCACTACAATGAATTAAATTCCAAGGATCCAAATAGGCCCTTAAATTTGTACTATCTAACTTAGCTACCCTTACCATATCATAAAAGATAATTAAAAGCACCCCCTCTAAATTGACATGCATCTAGAGTACCCAAATACATTGTGATGGAAGATAGTACCCATAAATACACTGTGATGGAAGATAGTACCCAAATACAATGTGATGGAAGATAATGCAAAATAACCTTTATTTCTTAGTCACCAACATATGTCACTATGAAGATAATACAAAACTATTATTACCCTCTTAGTTTCTTTTGCCTCTGCCACATTATTTCCTTCTTCTTCGCAAATGATCGAGGAACTTAAATTATTATTATGTTCATATTAATACATGTGATCTAAAACAGGGGCGCCGTGCAAGTGTTGTTCATATAGCACCTTCAATAGTGAGGTGCACGGTAGAAAACAAACATCCACATAAATTTCCCTTTCCCATGAATCGCTTCAGCCTTCATGGAGAAATAAACCTTTTTGTCTAGTTGTATGGGACCACACCGATCCATCTCCTTTCAATTTTCGTCTCGAAAGCAAGCGACGATGGTAGAAATATTGTACTCCTACTCCGTACTCCTTTGTAGTGTACGGGTATTTATGTGTGGCCGCCTGAGGCTCCGAGGCATCGATACACTAGGCCTGCAGGAGCTCGTTTTTTATAGGGATGTTCGTCTCCTCCTCTCTCTTAGGCTCACTCCAGTTTCTCAGGCTCGTGTGCCAACGATGTGAGGACATCATTATATGGGCTAGCGACGGCTTATCTCTACTATCTCTACTAACTGGTGCATCATCACATCATATCTATTGGCTACAAACCCATGCAACTAGCCAACTCATACACCGCAGTCTGCACCTACAGAGAGGCCCGGTAGCAGCAGACGACCGGATTCAGAGATCAACTTGAGTGGTTTTCATCTAGGATGATCAGCTCACGAATCCATGAGTTGCATGTCAGTAATCGTGTGGGGAGTTGTCTCGAAGCTATGATGCTGAGTCCTGGGAATCACCGCAAAAGTGCTTTTCACCCTCTGTTGTTTGGTTAACAGTTGTAATGGAAATAGCAATGTAACTTAGTAACCAGAATCATACTTGGCACTGTGTTACCGATGAGACTTGGCACTATGTTACCAATGGGACTGGGAAAGAGGTCCCGTGTAGTACAAAACAAAAGAGTATTTTTATTCTTACAACCATGGCTTGTCATGAGAAGGGCCAAAGAGAGACCGACTATCGACATCTCAATCTTTTTTTCTCTTGGTTGCTACCATTCCTTGCACCTCGACTTTTTTCTTGGCACCAACAGAAGAAGTAAGGAAATGTCTTGTTTATATGTAATGAAATGTAATGAAAGACACAAGTGAGGTCTCTCCATGACAAAGGGGTAGATAGATAGGCAGTAAAGAGGATGGAGTTGCAGGCTCTACTTCTCATCCATACCTGATTTGTTCTATTAAATTGGTGGGTACTCAAAACACTTATAGATGAGCAAATACTTGTCAGGGAGGAACATTCTTTTGTGCGTTCTAGCAAGTATAGGTTATAAAGTTTTATTCAAACTTTATAAAATTTTGTTGAAAGCTCCAATTTTTTTAATAGATTTGTGTTAAAATCAATTGGATAATATTCAAGGTGTGACATCATTTTGTTTCAAAAGGCCCTTCTTATAAAATAGGGAAGAAGGAAGGTGGAGGTAACCCTTTAGAAGATTTAAGAAATTTCAATATGCATGATAATAGGAGGAATTTGAAACTAACCCGAGGGATCACCAAGAATGATCAATCTCTCCATTAGTGGAGCTATATATAAGAATTCATATGGGCCATATGGGCCAGTAGTAGTAGATAGGCTTTCACTTAACACCCCCTTCAAACTCAAGGTGGAAGTGGAGGATTTGAAGCAATTGAGTTTGAGCAAATGTAGCCGATGTTGCTCTCTAGTTTGCGCTTTAGTGAAGAAATTAGCCAATTGCAACTTTCGGATGGCACATACTAAAGAGCAATGGTATGCTGACTACAATGATACCAATTAAAAAAGCATCAAACATGCCGTGTAAGTTAATGCTTCACGGGATCATTGGCGATTTGTATAGCTCTGTATTATCGCATAGAAGAGGTGTGGCGGCATCATGAGAAATCTTGAAAGTAGCCAACAACCATCAAAGCCATACAATTTCTGAAGTAGCGGTGGAAAGTGCTCGAAGTTCTACCTCTGTACTAGAACGAGATACAACGCCTTGTTTTCTTTGACTTCCATGCAATAGGAGAGGACCCTAGAAGAATATAGTACCCTCGTGATGGAGCGGGCGATCCATTGGGTCACTTCGCCCAAGTGGAGACCGAGTAAGCATAAAGCTAAAGCGGACTATCGCGAGCGTAGAATAAGCTACGAGATGATGTCTCCACTGAAGTATTGCAAGGCATGAAGTAAATGTCCAAAATGCGGATGTAGGAGCACTCACAACCCGACTTTCGTAACATGGACGACATGGGCAATATCAAGTTGAGTACTTGATTGAGATAAACAAGGCTACCCACAATATGTTGATATCTAGATGGATCTAGAAAGAGGGGTACCATCGATTGGGGACGAAAGCTGCAAATGAAGATCCATAGGTGTCGCATGATTTGTCCGGTGGTCGATTGATGCCTAAACGATCAATAAGGCCTTGAATGTACTTGGATTCGAGAAAGATAGCAACCCTTGGCGCATCTGTTTGACCTCAATGCCTAAGAAATAACTTAGAGGACCTAAGTCGGACATATGAAATCGTGCACCAAAGTTCTTTGCATAACATTAGAAATGGGGTGTGCATTGTCATCTATAATAAATATATCAACATATATAAAAAGCAAAATATGTCCACATGATGAGAGGTGCAAATGTCTCATCATAATCTCGACCTTGAGTTTGCTAAAAACCTCGGCAACTAGATGAACCTTACATCTCTCGAATAGAACCATCGACTTGGTTTTAATTTGGAAGAGCCACTTTCGGAATCGACTTTCCACGCAATCTGAGCAAGCCCGGTTACATTAAACCCCTTCCTTGATGTTTTTTAAAAGTTTTATATCACTTATATCTTTGATATGTTGCATTAAGTAATTAGGAGTTGAGTGATAACCTAATTGTTGCATTACCATCCTTGTTTATTTCAATACCATCCTTGATAACATGTTTTCATTTCGAAAATGCTTAGTGATGCTTAGCCCCGCTTAATTAGTTAAGCTTTTTCATCAAAATGTTTTATTTGAGAAGATGGTACTGTTTTAGGAAAAGAAAGAGATGTAGTGATGAATTTGAGATCGGACGGGACGTAGGTTGAAAGCCGGGCGGGATACCTAGGTGTGCTTGTCCCGTGTTGGTCGCTTAAGGACCGTCCGTTGTTTGGATTGTTAAGTTCGGGACTTTTTTGAACGCATGTTGCGCCCGAGGCCGTTTTGGGTCAATGGCACGTCGACCGGCAAATCCCTGGGTCGGGCGGAACTAATCGCCACATGCCGGTAAGATCTCGGGGGGGTGTGCCAAATCGGGAACGGACAACGCGACTTTGGGAGTGGAGAGATGGGGGTAGCATGTACCCACCCCTTTGGTCAAACATCGTCATTAGGGCCGGGGTAGGGAGGTGGAGTAACAGTGCTCTCGGTGGCGATGGACCCAGCCCGTTTTTGGACGAACCGAGTGAGGGTTGATATATGCAAGCTTAAGTGCTACATATGTCGTGTGGTTAGGGATCCCCAATTTGGGTATTAATCGGTTCATGAATCGCCGTTGCTTCTCGGTTATGGAGACCCGTTCTTACGCCCATTCATCGTAGTAAATGATGGATTATGTTTTTGAAGAAAGAAAGTGGAATAAGAAAATATGTTTGCTCTAGAATAGAATAACCTAGAGTATATGAGCTACTAATCGAATTAAAAATATTGAAAGCAAGGATTCACTTATAGTAAACTTTTCATAAAAAATGAGTCCTTGATTCTTGCTTAAGCCTTACCTTGACTCCTAAGACCGGCATTCACGAGTCTTCTCCTCTTTTCTTTAGTCGGGGTAAGTCTTGTTGAGTACTCCGTACTTTCGGGGTTCTTTGACCCTTGTTGCGGTGTTGACTCGTCTTTTGTTAACCAAGGTTATGTCGGTGGGCGCGACATGATCCGGGTTGTCTTCTAGTCTACTCGGCTTCCATAAAAATTAAATTAAGTTAAGTTTACTCAAATGTAACTTACTCACATTTTGTAAAATTAATGTTATTATTCTTCCGCACTCGATCTATATTTTTGTAACAAATGTTGTAATGTTGTAGCTACTCCTTTGTTGATCCGGTATGAGTTACCAACGGGGCTTCTTAAGTTATCGTGTGTATGCGCACGTGTGTCGAGGTCTTTGGGACAATGACAGGTGCGGTGGGCCGGTAATTAGGAGGTTATTCTGAGAATGGTATCGAGCTCATACTTAGGTTCAGCTACAATATTACTTTTGAAAACTTCAAAATAATCTTGTAATCTAAAAGTTTTTGAAAGTAACAACTTAAAAATGGTTTTCTTTCTTTTTCCTCATGCTTCTTTGGAAGCTTTTCGTGAAGATTGTTGCGACAAATCAAGTGAAAGATTTCAAGAAGTTTTGATCTTATCTTTTGAAGAACAGGCGGGAGTCAACTTCACCGACAATGTTACGCTAAGTGCTTTTCAACATTTTGTTGGTGCAGAGAAGATAGTATATAAAGTAAAGCCCTATAATCTACTAATATCTAACATGATGGAGACAGAGTACTCCTAACGTTGTGAAGACGAATAGGGCGAGCATGCATCATATTATGCATATAATGTTGAATCTTCCTCCTTTTAATCGGACGGCTATTATTTTTTTTTTTCTTTATAGTTGTTTTATCCTAAATTTCGTCCTATACCAAGTTTTTGGTTAATGGACTTCAATTGATAATCTTTGCTTCATAAGTTCCTAATCTTTGGGAGCTTGTACCTTGCCATGTTAACTCTATGTAAAAGCCCGAGATTATTCCTTGATTCTCAATTCATGCATGTGTCGAGTTTGATTCTTTCGGCCACAACACATGTCAATCCTTCCTATTGATAGTCAACATGTGTTGGTTGAGAGTTGTATAAGCGTGTCCCATGGTAGAACCATGACACGTGACGAGGAAATAGCGTCGAAACACAGGGTCTCCTCGTGGATTTGCAGCCATAAGGAAATCTTGCCGGGCGCCGCTTATGTGGGGGTCTATGGTCATGATTCACCATAATCCTCAATTAATGAACTTTCACCTTCTTTGTGACTTCTTTTGGAAATTCCTACCCGTGCTCCTCCGGAATTTCTGAAAAACCCCTTATCGATTACAATCACTTTTTGTCTTGATTGCGATCTGGATATCAACTTTGTTACTTTGCAAATTTCCTACAAGTCGATATAATTGACACATTTCCTTTCCTATTACTTATCCCACGGGATTTGTCACCTTAAAATTTGAATTTCATTTCTTTTAAGGGGAAAGATCTTCATATTCCAGTTATTCATAATCATCTTCTTTGCATTATAAGTAGATATCATTGCATTGCATATGTTGATTTTAGTGTTTATATATAGTGCACATGAGGTGTTTCATGTGTTTTTTATGAAATGAGGTTTTTGTTTTTTTGATTGAGAGCTTGGTAAATTCTTGTGAAATTATTAGATGTTTAATAAGTTAGTTTTCATGAATGAATTTTATCAATGTTGGGTGTTGTTTGTACTCTATCCAGGGGGACTCGTATATCGGATCGGTTGTTTTGTGAGCTCCTTAAAGTTACAAGAAAAGGTGATCCTTGAAGAGCAAGTCACCGACATCAACATTAACAGACTACAAGAAGTGGTAGATAAGAGACTCATTAACCATTTAGAAGGTCGGGATCTTTGTAGCATCTTGTTGCCGCCGCGTGTTTGTTGAACACCGTGAGCATCCTCTCCCTCTCCCGGCTTGCGTGCGTGTTTGCGATCTCCACCGTGCCGCCCCGCTCGCGGATTTCGCGGCGTTGTGCCGCACTTCGCCGTCCCTCACGCGGCGTCGCCCCTCCTTTATCCCGCTTTTCGTGTTGGCTCTCGGCCTTCGCCCTTGTTTCCGCACGGACCCCCCTTCTTCTCGCCTTTTAGAACGACCTCTCACACGCCTCCTTGCCGTGAATCCACTCCTCTCATCCTCTTCCTCTCTCCCACCTTGGTTTAGCGGTAGGAAGCGTGCCATGGCCAATCTTATCCAAGAAGACCCGGTGATGCTCTTCCACTTTCGGCCTACTTCCGATGTGTTGTACCCCACCTCTCGCCCACCTATCTATAAAATCTTCTACGCCCCTTTTTTCCTTCCCATCTCGGATCGGAGTAGAGCTCGTGAGTTGTTTCTCTCCACCGGATCTCGTCGTGAGGAAGACGGGAAAGCCACCAAGTCGGAAGGAAGGAGGCGGATGGACATAGAAGAGCTACCCGATATGGCGTTCGTTGATTTTTTTTTGTTCTCGGGATGCTTTTCATCTTGGCGCTTGCAATGATCGAGTGTTCACGATCCACATTTTACGGATCTGTTGGTCTTTTGCCATGTTCCGGATAATCATTATCTGTTGTTCCTTCATTGCCCCCGCTTATCGAGGTTTTGTTTGATTAGGCGCTTAGTTGTTCGTCCCCTGCTCTTAGCTGTGTTGTTCTAGATCCGAGTGGTTTAATTTTCAAAGTCATGTTTTCTCTCTGAGTGTACTTTTAGATCCGTGTATGCTAATCGTTCTCTTCCCTTCTCGTTCTCGTTCTGAATCTCGGGACGAGATTGCAGTAGGGGAAAGAACGTAACACCCAGTGTTAGTTACCGATTAAGTCATGGTTTGGACAAAATTAAGTTTATTTTATGTTTGATCCTAAGTGTGTTGTTGGATGAGGGTTGGATAGTATAGGTTGGGAATCTTGAAAGTTGAATCAAATTCAAATTTGAATTGAACTCCAAAAACCCTAAATTCTATTCTTTCTTTTACCCTCTTTTTCTTTTATTCAAAATTTATAAAGAATTTGGGTATGGTTATTAAAAGCAAATTTGTAGAGTTTTCAAAGTTGCACAAAGTTGGTATTTTGAGTTTTCAAAGTTTAGTTCAAAAATTTAGAGTAATTTTGAAAATACCAAAATTAGGGTTTTGTCCCTTTTGATTTAAAAACCATATTTCAAAATCTAAGCAAAATTTGCAAAAACTTTCAAAAGTTAGTTTGTAGATCTTGTTGAGATGAACAAAAGTCATGTACAAAGTTTTTTTGAAGTTGTTACATGATTTTAAAAGTAATTTTGAATTCAAATTTCAAAATTTGGGCGTATTTCAAAAAGTCATATTTAGAGGCCGAATTTGAAAATCTTCCAATTGTGAAAATTGTAGATCTTGAAAAATTAGGCTAAGTCACTTTTTGGAGTTTTTCGAGTTCAGTTCAATTTTTTTGGGAGAATTTGACAAAAATTCAAGAAGTTTGGGAAAAGTGCTACGATTACCCGGCATGGTGCCGTCGTCCTTGCCAGCATGCCCGGCGTCCGCCGTGGGGGTCAGCGCCTTACAGCGGCGCCGCGTGGTTGGCGTGGTTGGCCATCTGGACACGTCCGGTAGCTCCGGTCGCCCCTTTTTTCCCCTCTCTTAGTTGCTCGCTCTCTCTCTTTCTTCCTTCACGATGCCGACGGCGGCGGCGGCTAGGGCATCGCCGCCGCCGTCGCGATTTCGCCGCCACCACCTTGCCTCGAGGGCCAAATTGAGCAGCATCCATGCTCGAAACCTTTTGCGCTTCTATTATACCCATCAAGACCTTGTCTTTTGGTCGGAGTCCGCCGCGTCGCCCGTTTTTTTTCTCGCGGCGGAAAAACGTCGCCTGATCCGCCCGCCGTCAAACCGTCGCCACGGTGATGCCCTCGCCCCTTTGATTCCCTGTTTTTGCTTCACCTTGAAGCCGTGATGCTCGTCGGCTTGATCGTTTCCCGGTCGAGCTCGGACGCGTGGAACGCATCTTCTTGCGCGGCCCTCGCCGCCATGTCCGGCTGCTGCGCGCGGGCCACGCCTTGCAGGCACGTCGAGGCAAGCCGCTAGTCACCTTTTGAGCGCGGGCGAGTGCGCCGGTGCTGAGCCGCCTTTTCCTATCACCGTCGATCATCAACTCCGTCTGGGAACGACTGTGCCAGCCACGCCGTTGCCGTTTCCCCTCGTCCAAGCGCCGCCCTTGACTTAGGTTCAGAATAGGAAGAAGATGAGGGGGTTAGGTGAGAAACCTTGTGACTCATATAAATAGTGCTTTGTACCTTTTTGTAATTACATTAAAGTTTGGGGGTCTTTTCGCAAAGTCGCCAAGCCAAAGCTTGGTCGAGGCGTGATGGTAGGCACATTCTTATTGTTTTGATGGGCGGCACTATTATTGCATTTCGTGGGCCGGCCTGTTTACACGGTGCCGGGCCAAGCACGATCTTACGGGCCACTTTGAGCCCGAGGGCGTTTTCTTTTTCATAAATGTTTTATCAATTTCTTTACTTTTAAATAGTCTTTGATTCTTTCAAAATTCATAGAAATTTGAAAACAGCTCTCCTTAAATTCTGAAAATTTTTGTAGAAGCTTTTATGAGTATATGAATCCATGAAAAATTTGAAACTTTTGATTTTGAGTAGTTTTTGCATGATTTAAAAATACAAATTTTAATTGAAAAATGCATCTTCCTTGATTTTTAATAATTATTTTATTTATTCAAAAATCATGAAAATTTATTTGGTGCTGTTTTATGATGTGATCTACTTGTATAAAAAGTTTGGGGTCATTTTGAAAAGTTTAAATTATTTTCTATCTTAAACCCTATTATTTTATGTGGTTTATAATTTGTTTTGAGTCAAATAATTTAAGTTTTGTGTGACTTCGGGGTTGTTTTATGAATCTTAGATTGTATCATAAAAAGATGGTCCTTGAGAACTCCTTAGGCAATGGTGATGATATCTTTAAAATAGTTCAACAAGTTGGTTTTGTTGGGTTGCAACTTTATCGTGAAGGGAAAGTTGTACTCAAGATGTTTATTATTTCATGCATCATCAAGCATCATGTTTACCATTTCATTATGTTAAGCAATGCATCATTATTACGTGTAGGGAACGAGAGTGATGTGGTTTACGGTGGCTAAGTTTTGGAGAAGGTGCATTCACCCGAGGTGTGGTGTCAAGTGTGACTTCGGGTGATCGGTTTCGAATCGACTTTCCACGCAATGTCTGAGGCAAGCCCCGGTTACATTAAACCCCTTCCTTGATGTTTTAAAAGTTTTATATCACTTATATCTTTGATATGTTGCATTAAGTAATTAGGAGTTGAGTGATAACCTAATTGTTGCATTACCATCCTTGTTTATTTCAATACCATCCTTGATAACCTGTTTCATTTCGAAAATGCTTAGTGATGCTTAGCCCTGCTTAATTAGTTAAGCTTTTTCATCAAAATGTTTTATTTGAGAAGATGGTACTGTTTTCGGAAAAGAAAGAGATGTAGTGATGAATTTGAGATCGGACGGGACGTAGGTTGAAAGCCGGCGGGATACCTAGCTGTGCTTGTCCCGTGTTGGTCGTTTAAGGACCGTCCGTTGTTTGGATTGTTAAGTTCGGGACTTTTTGAACGCATGTTGCGCCTGAGGCCGTTTGGGTCAATGGCACGTCGACTGCGATCACCCCAGGTCGGAGACGGAACTAATCGGCCACATGCCCCGGTAAGCGATCTCGGGGGTGTGCCAAATCGAGGGAACGGACAACCGCGACCGGGAGTGGAGAGATGGCGGGGAGTAGCATGTACCCACCCTCTTTGGTCAAACCGTCATTGGGACGGGGTAGGGAGGTGGAGTCTTGTTGCTCTCGGGTGGCGATGGACCCAGATCCGTTTTGGAACCGAAAGTGAGGGTTGATATATGCAAGCTTAAGTGCTACATATGTCGTGTGGTTAGGGATCCCAGTGGGTATTAATCGGTTCATGAATCATGAGTTTTGCTTCTCGGTTATGGAGACCCGTTCTTACGCCCATTCATCGTAGTAAATGATGGATTATGTTTTTGAAGAAAGAAAGTGGAATAAGAAAATATGTTTGCTCTAGAATAGAATAACCTAGAGTATATGAGCTACTAATAACGAATTAAAAATATTGAAAGCAAGGATTCACTTATAGTAAACTTTTCATAAAAATGAGTCCTTGATTCTTGCTTAAGCCTTACCTTGACTCCTAAGACCAGCATTCCTGAGTCTTCTCCTCTTTTCTTTTAGTCGGGTAAGTCTTGTTGAGTACTCCCGTACTCAGGGTTCTTTGACCCTTGTTGCAGGTGTTGACTCGTGCTGTTAACCAAGGTTATGTGGGGTGGGGCACGACATGATCACGGTTGTCTTCTAGTCTACTCAGCTTCCGCAAATTAAATTAAGTTAAGTTTACTCAAATGTAACTTACTCACATTTTGTAAAATTAATGTTATTATTCTTCCGCACTCTGATCTATATTTTTGTAACAAATGTTGTAATGTTGTAGCTACTCCTTTGTTGATCCTGGTATGAGTTACCAACAGGGCTTCTTAAGTTATCGGGTGTATCTGCACAGGTGTCGAGGTCTTTGGGACAATGACAGGTGCAGGTGGGCCCGTAATTAGAGATACATTCTGAGAATGGTATCGAGCTCATACTTAGGTTCGGCTACAATATTACTTTTTGAAAACTTCAAAATAATCTTGTAATCTAAAAGTTTTTGAAAGTAACAACTTAAAATGGTTTTCTTTTCTTTCCTCATGCTTGCTGGAAGCTTTCGTGAAGATTGTTGCGACAAATCAAGTGAAAGATTTCAAAGAAGTTTTGATCTTATCTTTTGAAGAACAATCGGGGAGTCAACTTCACCGACAATGTTCTCGCTAAGTGCTTTTCAACATTTTGTTGGTGCAGAGAGAAGATAGTATATAAAGTAAAGCCCTATAATCTACTAATATCTAACATGATGGAGACAGAGTACTCCTAACGTTGTGAAGACGAATAGGGACGAGCATGCATCATATTATGCATATAATGTTGAATCTTCCTCCTTTTAATCGGACAGCTATTTTTTTTTTCTTTATAGTTGTTTATCCTAAATTTCGTCCTATACCAAGTTTTTGGTTAATGGACTTCCAATTGATAATCTTTGCTTCATAAGTTCCTAATCTTTGGGAGCTTGTACCTTGCCATGTTAACTCTATGTAAAAGCCTGAGATTATTCCTTGATTCTCAATTCATGCATGTGTCGAGTTTCGATTCTTTCAGCCACAACACATGTCAATCCTTCCTATTGATAGTCAACATGTGTTGGTTGAGAGTTGTATAACTGTGTCCCATGGTAGAACCATGACCTGTGACGAGGAAATAGCGTCGAAACACGGGGGTCTCGTGGATTTTGCAGCCATAAGGAAATACTGCCGGGCGCTCGCTTATGTCGGGGGGTCTATGGTCATGATTCACCATAATCCTCAATTAATGAACTTTCACCTTCTTTGTGACTTCTTTTGGAAATTCCTACCCGTGCTCCTCCGGAATTTCTGAAAAACCCCTTATCGATTACAATCACTTTTTGTCTTGATTGCGATCACGGATATCAACTTTGTTACTTTGCAAATTTCCTACAAGTCGATATAATTGACACATTTCCTTTCCTATTACTTATCCCACGGGATTTGTCACCTTAAAATTTCGGAATTTCATTTCTTTTAAGGGGGAAAGATCTTCATATTCAGTTATTCATAATCATCTTTTGCATTATAAGTAGATATCATTGCATTGCATATGTTGATTTTTAGTGTTTATATATAGTGAACATGAGGTGTTTCATGTGTTTTATGAAATGAGGTTTTGTTTTTTGATTGAGAGCTTGGTAAATTCTTGTGAAATTATTAGATGTTTAATAAGTTAGTTTTCATGAATGAATTTTATCAATGTTGGGTGTTGTTTATACTCTATCCGGGGACTCGTATATCGGATCGGTTGTTTTGTGAGCTCCTCGCCGAAAGTTTACAAGAAAAGGTGATCCTTGAAGAGCAAGTCACCGACATCAACATTAAATGACGACTACAAGAAGTGGTAGATAAGAGACTCTGTTAACCATTTCTGAAGGTCAGGATCTTTGTAGCATCTTGTTGCCGCCACGTGTTTGTTGAACACCGTGAGCATCTCTCCCTCTCCCGCTTTGCGTACGTGTTGCGATCTCAGCATTGTGCCCGCCTCGCTCGTGACTGCAGCGTTGTGCCGCACTCGCCGTCCTCACGCAGCGTGCGCCCCTCCTTTATCCTGCACTCGTGTTGGCTCTCGACGCTCGCCCTTGTTTCCGTACCGGACCCCCCTTCTTCTCGCCTTTTAGAACTTGACCTCTCACCGCCTCCTTGCCGGCGAATCCACTCCCTCTCATCCTCTTCCTCTCTCCCACCTTGGTTCAGCCTTGGTAGAAGCGTGCCATGGCCAATCTTGTCGGCCAAAGACCGGTGATGCTCTTCCACCTCGGCCTACTTCCCGATGTGTTGTACCCCACCTCTGCCCACCTATCTATAAAATCTTCTACGCGCCCCTTTTCCTTCCATCTCGGATCGAGTAGAGCTCGTGAGAGTTGTTTCTCTCCACGGATCTCGTCGTGAGGAAGACTGGAAAGCCACCAAGTCGGAAGGAAGGAGCGGATGGACATAGAGCTACCCGATATGGCGTTCGTTGAAGTTTTTGTTCTCGGGATGCTTTTCATCTTGGCGCTTTGCAATGATCAGTGTTCACGATCCTGTTTACGGATCTGTTGGTCTTTTGCCATGTTACGGATAATCATTATCTGTTGTTCCTTCATTGCCCTCGCTTATCGAGGCTGTTTGATTAGGCGCTTAGTTGTTCGTCCTGCTCTTAATTTGTGTTGTTCTAGATCCGAGTGGTTTAATTTTCAAAGTCATGTTTTCTCTCTGAGTGTACTTTTAGATCTGTGTATGCTAATCGTTCTCTTCCCTTTCGTTCGTTTCGAATCTCGGGGCGAGATTACGTTAAGGGGAAAAGGTTGTAACACCCGGGTGTTAGTTACCGGTTAAGTCATGGTTTGGACAAAATTAAGTTTATTTTATGTTTGATCCTAAGTGTGTTGTTGGATGAGGGGGTTGGATAGTATAGGTTGGGAATCTGAAAGTTGAATCAAATTCAAATTTGAATTGAACTCCAAAACCCTAAATTCTATTCTTTCTTTTACCCTCTTTTTTTTTTTTTATTCAAAATTTATAAAGAATTTGGGTATGGTTATTAAAAGCAAATTTGTAGAGTTTTCAAAGTTGCACAAAGTTGGTATTTTGAGTTTTCAAAGTTTAGTTCAAAAAATTTAGAGTAATTTTGAAAATACCAAAATTAGGGTTTTGTCCCCTTTTGATTTAAAACCATATTTCAAAAATCTAAGCAAAATTTGCAAAAACTTTCAAAAGTTAGTTTGTAGATCTTGTTGAGATGAACAAAAGTCATGTACAAAGTTTTTTGAAGTTGTTACATGATTTTAAAAAAAGTAATTTTGAATTCAAATTTCAAAATTTGGGCGTATTTCAAAAGTCATATTTAGAGGCGAATTTGAAAATCTTCCAATTGTGAAAAATTGTAGATCTTGAAAAAAATTAGGCTAAGTCACTTTTGGAGTTTTTCGAGTTCAGTTCAATTTTTTTTGGGAGGAATTTGACAAAATTCGGCAAGTTTGGGAAAAAGTGCTACGAGTGCTCGGCATGGGTGCGTCCGCCCTTGCCTAAGATGTCGCGCGGCGTCGTAGCCGCCGCCTCGCGCCTTCGCGCTGGCGCGTGGTTGGCCATCTGGACACGTCGAGTAGCTCCGGCACTTGATTTTTCCCTCTCTTAGTTGCTCGCTCTCTCTCTTTCTTCCTTCACGATGCCGACGCGGCGGCGGCTAGGGCACCGCCGCGCCGTCGCGATTTCGCGCCACCACCTTGCCTCGGGCCAAATTGAGCATGCATCCATGCTCGAAACCTCCTGCGCTTCTATTATACCCACTCGCACCTTGTCTCTTGGTCGGAGTGGCCGCGTCCCGCCGTTTCTTTTACTTTGTGGCCGTGAAAACGCCGCCGGATCCGCCGCCGTCAAACCGCCGCCACGGTGATGCCTCGCCCTTTGATTCCTGTTTAAGCTTCACCTTTAAGCCGTGGATGCTCGTCGGCTTGATCGTTTCCCAGTCGCCGAGCTCCGGACGCGGTGGAACGCCGATCTTGCCGGGCGGTCCCCGCCGCCATGTCCGGCCCGCTGGCGGTGGCCACGCCTTTGCGAGGCTACGTCGAGGCAAGCCGCTAGATCACCCTTTGAGCGCGGGCGAGAGTGCGCTGGTGCTTGTGCTGCCTTTTCCCATCACCGTCGATCATCATCCCGCCGGGAACGACAAAGCCGAAAGCCACGCCGTCGTCGTTTCCCTGCTCAACGCCAAGCCCTTGGACTTCGGGTTCGAATAGGGAAGAAGATGAGGGGGGTTAGGGTGAGAAACCTTGTGACTCATATAAATAGTGCTTTGTACCTTTTTGTAATTACATTAAAGTTTGGGGGTCTTTCTGCAAAAGTCGCCAAGCCAAAGCTTGGTCAGCCCGGGGATGGGCGGCCTGTTATGTTTTTGATGGGCGGCATTTGTTATCGTTCTCGTGGGCCGGCCTGTTTACCGCAGTGCCGGGCCAAGCGCGATGCCGGGCCACTTTGAGCCCGAGGGGGGCGTTTTTCTTTTTCATAAATGTTTTATCAATTTCTTTTACTTTTAAATAGTCTTTGATTCTTTCAAAATTCATAGAAATTTGAAAACAGCTCATAAATTCTGAAAATTTTTGTAGAAGCTTTTTATGAGTATATGAATCCATGAAAAATTTGAAACTTTGATTTTGAGTAGTTTTTGCATGATTTAAAAATACAAATTTTAATTGAAAATGCATCTTCCTTGATTTTTAATAATTATTTTATTTATTCAAAAATCATGAAAATTTATTTGGTGCTGTTTTTATGATGTGATCTACTTGTATAAAAAGTTTGGGGTCATTTTGAAAAGTTTAAATTATTTTCTATCTTAAACCCTATTATTTTATGTGGTTTTATAATTTGTTTTGAGTCAAATAATTTAAGTTTTGTGTGTGACGGGGGTTGTTTTATGAATCTTAGATTGTATCATAAAAAGATGGTCCTTGAGAACTCCTTAGGCAATGATGATGATATCTTTAAAATAGTTCAACAAGTTGGTTTTGTTGGGTTGCAACTTTATCGTGAAGGAAAGTTGTACTCAAGATGTTTATTATTTCATGCATCATCAAGCATCATGTTTACCATTTCATTATGTTAAGCAATGCATCATTATTACGTGTAGGGAACGAGTGATGTGGTTTACGGTGGCTAAGTTTTGGAGAAGGTGCATTCACCCGAGGTGTGGTGTCAAGTGTGACTCGGGTGATCGGTTTCGGAATCGACTTTCCTCGCAATATGGCAAGCCCGGTTACATTAAACCCCTTCCTTGATGTTTTAAAAGTTTTATATCACTTATATCTTTGATATGTTGCATTAAGTAATTAGGAGTTGAGTGGTAACCTAATTGTTGCATTACCATCCTTGTTTATTTCAATACCATCCTTGATAACATGTTTCATTTCTCGAAAATGCTTAGTGATGCTTAGCCTTAATTAGTTAAGCTTTTTCATCAAAATGTTTTATTTGAGAAGATGGTTTTGTTTTAGGAAAAGAAAGAGATGTAGTGATGAATTTGAGATCGGACGGGACGTAGGTTGAAAGCGGCGGGATACCTAGCCGTGCTTGTCCCGTGTTGGTCGTTTAAGGACCGTCGGATTGTTTGGATTGTTAAGTTCGGGACTTTTGAACGCATGTTGCGCTCGGGAGGCCGTTTGGGTCAATGGCACGTCTGACTGGCCACCCCAGGTCGACGGAACTAACTGGCCACATGCCCCGTAAGCCTGATCTCGGGGTGTGCCAAATCGAACGGACAACAAGCGCGGGAGTGGAGAGATGGCGGGAGTAGCATGTACCCACCCCACGGTCAAACCATCATTAGGACGGGTAGGGAGGTGGAGTCGCGTCTCTCGGGTGGCGATGGACCCAAATTCCGCTTTTGGACTTAAACCGAGTGAGGGTTGATATATGCAAGCTTAAGTGCTACATATGTCGTGGTTAGGGGATCCCCATTTGGGTATTAATCGTTCATGAATCGCCGTTTGCTTCTCGGTTATGGAGACCCGTTCTTACGCCATTCATCGTAGTAAATGATGGATTATGTTTTTGAAGAAAGAAAGTGGAATAAGAAAATATGTTTGCTCTAGAATAGAATAACCTAGAGTATATGAGCTACTAATCGAATTAAAAAATATTGAAAGCAAGGATTCACTTATAGTAAACTTTTTCGCAAAAATGAGTCCTTGATTCTTGCTTAAGCCTTACCTTGACTCCTAAGACCGGCATTCTGAGAGTCTTCTCCTCTTTTCTTTAGTCGGGTAAGTCTTGTTGAGTACTCCCGCACTCGGGGTTCTTTGACCCTTGTTGCGGGTGTTGACTCGTCTTTGTTAACCAAGGTTATGTCGGTGGGCACGACATGATCTCGTTGTCTTCTAGTCTACTCAGCTTCCGCAAAAATTAAATTAAGTTAAGTTTACTCAAATGTAACTTACTCACATTTTGTAAAATTAATGTTATTATTCTTCACACTCGATCTATATTTTTGTAACAAATGTTGTAATGTTGTAGCTACTCCTTTTTGTTGATCCCTGGTATGAGTTACCAACAGGGGCTTTTAAGTTATCGGGTGTATCTGCACAGGTGTCAGAGGTCTTTGGGACAATGACAGGTGCAGGTGGGCCCGGTAATTAGGAGGTTCTGTTACAGAATGGTATCAGAGCTCATACTTAGGTTCAGCTACAATATTACTTTTGAAAACTTCAAAATAATCTTGTAATCTAAAAGTTTTTGAAAGTAACAACTTAAAAATGGTTTTCTTTCTTTCCTCATGCTTGCCGGAAGCTTTTCGTGAAGATTGTTGCGACAAATCAAGTGAAAGATTTCAAGAAGTTTTGATCTTATCTTTTGAAGAACAACTGGGGAGTCAACTTCACCGACAATGTTCTGCTAAGTGCTTTTCAACATTTTGTTGGTGCAGAGAAGATAGTATATAAAGTAAAGCCCTATAATCTACTAATATCTAACATGATGGAGACAGAGTACTCCTAACGTTGTGAAGACGAATAGGGACGAGCATGCATCATATTATGCATATAATGTTGAATCTTCCTCCTTTTAATCGGACAGACTATTTTTTTTTCTTTATAGTTGTTTATCCTAAATTTCGCCCTATACCAAGTTTTTGGTTAATGGACTTCAATTGATAATCTTTGCTTCATAAGTTCTAATCTTTGGGAGCTTGTACCTTTGCCATGTTAACTCTATGTAAAAGCTTTGAGATTATTCCTTGATTCTCAATTCATGCATGTGTCGAGTTTCGATTCTTTTCACCACAACACATGTCAATCCTTCCTATTGATAGTCAACATGTGTTGGTTGAGAGTTGTATAATGTGTCCCATGGTAGAACCATGACTGTGACCAGGAAATAAGCGTCGAAACCTGGGGTCTCCGTGGGACTGCAGCCATAAGGAAATACTGCCGGGCGCTCGCTTATGTCGGGGTCTATGGTCATGATTCACCATAATCCTCAATTAATGAACTTTCACCTTCTTTGTGACTTCTTTTTGGAAATTCCTACCGTGCTCCTCGGAATTTCGAAAAAACCCCTTATCGATTACAATCACTTTTTGTCTTGATTGCGATCCGGATATCAACTTTGTTACTTTGCAAATTTCCTACAAGTCGATATAATTGACACATTTCCTTTCCTATTACTTATCCCACGGGATTTGTCACCTTAAAATTTCGAATTTCATTTCTTTTAAGGGGAAAGATCTTCATATTCAGTTATTCATAATCATCTTCTTTGCATTATAAGTAGATATCATTGCATTGCATATGTTGATTTTAGTGTTTATATATAGTGCACATGAGGTGTTTCATGTGTTTTATGAAATGAGGTTTTTGTTTTTGATTGAGAGCTTGGTAAATTCTTGTGAAATTATTAGATGTTTAATAAGTTAGTTTTCATGAATGAATTTTATCAATGTTGGGTGTTGTTTGTACTCTATCCGGGGACTCGTATATCGGATCGGTTGTTTTGTGAGCTCCCCGAAAGTTACAAGAAAAGGTGATCCTTGAAGAGCAGCAAGACGACATCAACATTAACAGACTACAAGAAGTGGTAGATAAGAGACTCTGTTAACCATTTCGAAGGTCGAGGATCTTTGTAGCATCTTGTTGCCGCCACGTGTTTGTTGAACACCGTGAGCATCCTCTCCCTCTCTTGCGTGTCGTATTTGCGAGTCTCCTGTGCCCGCCTCGCTTCGTGACTTGCGTTGATCGCACTCGCCGTCCTCACGCAGCGTGCGCCCTCCTTTTTATCCCGCACTCGTGTTGGCTCTCGACGCTCGCCCTTGTTTCCGTACCGGACCCCCCTTCTTCTCGCCTTTTAGAACAGCCTCTCACACGCCTCCTTGCCGGCGAATCCACTCCTCTCATCCTCTTCCTCTCTCCCACCTTGGTTCGCGCAGTAGAAGCGTGCCATGGCCAATCTTGTCCAGCACCGCCGGTGATGCTCTTCCACTCGGCCTACTTCCCGATGTGTTGTACCCCACCTCTGCCCACCTATCTATAAAATCTTCTACACGCCCCTTTTCCCTTCCCATCTCCAGATCAGAGTAGAGCTCGTGAGTTGTTTCTCTCCACCAGATCTCGTCGTGAGGAAGACTGGAAAGCCACCAAGTCGGAAGGAAGGAGCGGATGGACATAGAGCTACCCGATATGGCGTTCGTTGAAGTTTTTGTTCTCGGGATGCTTTTCATCTTGGCGCTTGCAATGATGAAAGTGTTCACAGTCCTGTTTCTGGATCTGTTGGTCTTTTGCCATGTTACGGATAATCATTATCCTGTTGTTCCTTCATTGCCCTCGCTTATCGAGGCTGTTTGATTAGGCGCTTAGTTGTTCGTCCCTGCTCTTAGCCGTGTTGTTCTAGATAAAGTGGTTTAATTTTCAAAGTCATGTTTTCTCTCGAGTGTACTTTTAGATCTGTGTATGCTAATCGTTTCTCTTCCCTTCGTTCTCGTTCTGAATCTCGGGACGAGATTCATTCGATAAGGGAAAGGCCAGAATACCTTTCCCAGGTGTTAGTTACCGATTAAGTCATGGTTTGGACAAAATTAAGTTTATTTTATGTTTGATCCTAAGTGTGTTGTTGGATGAGGGTTGGATAGTATAGGTTGGGAATCTGAAAAGTTGAATCAAATTCAAATTTGAATTGAACTCCAAAAACCCTAAATTCTATTCTTTCTTTTACCCTCTTTTTCTTTTATTCAAAATTTATAAAGAATTTGGGTATGGTTATTAAAGCAAATTTGTAGAGTTTTCAAAGTTGCACAAAGTTGGTATTTTGAGTTTTTCAAAGTTTAGTTCAAAAATTTAGAGTAATTTTGAAAATACCAAAATTAGGGTTTTGTCCCCTTTTGATTTAAAAACCATATTTCAAAATCTAAGCAAAATTTGCAAAAACTTTCAAAAGTTAGTTTGTAGATCTTGTTGAGATGAACAAAAGTCATGTACAAAGTTTTTCAAGTTGTTACATGATTTTAAAAGTAATTTTGAATTCAAATTTCAAAATTTGGAACTGTATTTCAAAAAGTCATATTTAGAGGCTGAATTTGAAAATCTTCCAATTGTGAAAATTGTAGATCTTGAAAAATTAGGCTAAGTCACTTTTTGGAGTTTTTCGAGTTCAGTTCAATTTTTTTGGGAGAATTTGACAAAATTCGACAAGTTTGGGAAAAGTGCTACGGTGCTCGGCATGGGTGCCGTCCTTGCTGCTGCTTGTCGCCGGCCGCGCCCGCCGTGGCCGCCTGCGCCAACCAGCGCCGGCCGCGTGGTTGGCCATCTGGACACGTCGAGTAGCTCTGGCCGCCCCTCTTTTTCCCTCTCTCTTAGTTGCTCGCTCTCTCTCTTTCTTCCTTCACGATGCCGACGACGACGGACTAGGGCACCGTCGCCGCCGTCGCGATTTCGCCGCCACCACCTTGCCTCGGGCCAAATTGAGAATGCATCCATGCTCGAAACCTCCTTTGCGCTTCTATTATACCCACTTTCACTTTTGTCTCTTGGTCTGAGTCGGCCGCGTCCGCTTTTCTTTTTCTTTACTGGCCACGAAAACGTCGTCGTGATCCGCCGCCGTCAAACCGTCGCCACGGTGATGCCCTCGCCCCTTTGATTCCTGTTTAAGCTTCACCTTGAAGCTGTGATGCTCGTCGGCTTGATCGTTTCCCCGGTCGAGCTCGGACGCGGTGGAACGCCGATCTTGCCGGCGGTCCTCGTCGCCATGTCCGCTGCTGCGCGTGGCCACGCCTTGCAGGCTACGTCGAGGCAAGCCGCAGTCACCCTTGAGCGCGGGCGAGTGCGCTGGTGCTTGTGCTGCCTTTTCCCATCACCGTCGATCATCATCCCGTCGGGAACGACAAAGCCGAGCCACGCCGTCGTCGTTTCCCTGCTCAAGCGCCGCCCTTGGACTTCGGGTTCAGAATAGGAAGAAGATGAGGGGGTTAGGTGAGAAACCTTGTGACTCATATAAATAGTGCTTTGTACCTTTTTGTAATTACATTAAAGTTTGGGGTCTTTCTGCAAAGTCGCCAAGCCAAAGCTTGGTCAGGCCATGATGGGCGGCTATTCTTTGTTTTGATGGGCCGGCTGTTATCGTTCCTGTGGGCCGGCCTGTTTACACAGTGCCAGGCCAAGCACGATACCGGGCCACTTTGAGCCCGAGGGCGTTTTTCTTTTCATAAATGTTTTATCAATTTCTTTACTTTTAAATAGTCTTTGATTCTTTCAAAATTCATAGAAATTTGAAAACAGCTCCTTAAATTCTGAAAATTTTTGTAGAAGCTTTTTATGAGTATATGAATCCATGAAAAATTTGAAACTTTGATTTTGAGTAGTTTTTGCATGATTTAAAAATACAAATTTTAATTGAAAAATGCATCTTCCTTGATTTTTAATAATTATTTTATTTATTCAAAAATCATGAAAATTTATTTGGTGCTGTTTTATGATGTGATCTACTTGTATAAAAAGTTTGGGGTCATTTTGAAAAGTTTAAATTATTTTCTATCTTAAACCCTATTATTTTATGTGGTTTATAATTTGTTTTGAGTCAAATAATTTAAGTTTTGTGTGACTTCGGGGGGTTGTTTTATGAATCTTAGATTGTATCATAAAAAAGATGGTCCTTGAGAACTCCTTAGGCAATGGTGATGATATCTTTAAAATAGTTCAACAAGTTGGTTTTGTTGGGTTGCAACTTTATCGTGAAGGAAAGTTGTACTCAAGATGTTTATTATTTCATGCATCATCAAGCATCATGTTTACCATTTCATTATGTTAAGCAATGCATCATTATTACGTGTAGGGAACGAGAGTGATGTGGTTTACGGTGGCTAAGTTTTGGAGAAGGTGCATTCACCCAGGTGTGGTGTCAAGTGTGACTCGGGTGATCCGGTTTCGGAATCGACTTTCCTGCAATGTCTGCAAGCCCCGGTTACATTAAACCCCTTCCTTGATGTTTTAAAAGTTTTATATCACTTATATCTTTGATATGTTGCATTAAGTAATTAGGAGTTGAGTGATAACCTAATTGTTGCATTACCATCCTTGTTTATTTCAATACCATCCTTGATAACATGTTTCATTTCGAAAATGCTTAGTGATGCTTAGCCCCGCTTTTAATTAGTTAAGCTTTTTCATCAAAATGTTTTATTTGAGAAGATGGTACTGTTTTCGGAAAAAGAAAGAGATGTAGTGATGAATTTGAGATCGGACGGGGACGTAGGTTGAAAGCCGGCGGGATACCTAGCGTGCTTGTCCCGTGTTGGTCGTTTAAGGACCGTCCCCGTTGTTTGGATTGTTAAGTTCAGAACTTTTTGAACGCATGTTGCGCCCGAGGCCGTTTGGGTCAATGGCACGTCGACTGGCAGTCACCCCAGGTCGACGGAACTAATCGCCACGTGCCCCGGTAAGCGATCTCGGGGGTGTGCGTCGGGGAACGGACAACCGCGCCTTTGGGAGTGGAGAGATGGCGGGAGTAGCATGTACCCACCCTACTGGTCAAACTGTCATTAGGACGGGGTAGGGAGGTGGAGTACTGTGCTCTCGGGTGGCGATGGACCCAGTCCCGTTTTGGACGAACTGAGTGAGGGTTGATATATGCAAGCTTAAGTGCTAAATATGTATGTGTGGTTAGGGATCCCCAACTGGGTATTAATCGGTTCATGAATCGCCGTTGCTTCTCGGTTATGGAGACCCGTTCTTCTGCCCTTCATCGTAGTAAATGATGGATTATGTTTTTGAAGAAAGAAAGTGGAATAAGAAAATATGTTTGCTCTAGAATAGAATAACCTAGAGTATATGAGCTACTAATCTGAATTAAAAATATTGAAAGCAAGGATTCACTTATAGTAAACTTTTCCGCAAAAATGAGTCCTTGATTCTTGCTTAAGCCTTACCTTGACTCCTAAGACCAGCATTCCTGAGTCTTCTCCTCTTTTCTTTAGTCGGGTAAGTCTTGTTGAGTACTCCCGTACTCAGGGTTCTTTGACCCTTGTTGCAGGTGTTGACTCGTGTTGTTAACCAAGGTTATGTCGGTGGGCACGACATGATCTGGTTGTCTTCTAGTCTACTCAGCTTCCGCAAATTAAATTAAGTTAAGTTTACTCAAATGTAACTTACTCACATTTTGTAAAATTAATGTTATTATTCTTCCAAGACTCGATCTATATTTTTGTAACAAATGTTGTAATGTTGTAGCTACTCCTTTGTTGATCCTGGTATGAGTTACCAACAGGGCTTCTTAAGTTATCGGGTGTATCTGCACAGGTGTCAGAGGTCTTTGGGACAATGACAGGTGCAGGTGGGCCCGGTAATTAGGAGGTTCTGTTACACCCTCCATCCCCGCTGTCACACCTGGCCTAGTTTGGTATTTAGCCCATAGTGATCCATGTGGATGTTATGACATATTGTGGAGAGTTTAGTCAAGCTTTGGTTGTTTAGAGTGGGATAGACCAACATATAAGACTTCTAGAGTCTATCCCGTCATCCTTGGATTGATCCTATTACGCGAAGCGAGGAAAGAAAGCATAAGTGGGATGGTGTTAGGTGTGGTTCATTCAGCGTGTAGCATGGATTTGAGCCATTTGGACTTTGGTGCGTTACAAATGGTATCAGAGCTTACCTTCACGGCCATTGGTGCGAGCAGGCCAGAGGCATGGACATGGGGTTCATTGCACATGTAGGCACTATATACGGAGTGCACAACATGGCACTTGTACCGACACAGGGCACACGATCGCATGTGGTAACAAGGGAACGTTCTAGCTGGTCATCGTTTGCCAGGTTGTGGGTGTGTTGGGACCAACGAGGACGTCAGATTCTTTGAAGGGGGGTTGTATGTCACACCCTACCCAGTTTGCTATTTGGTCTATAGTGGCTAGAGTCCATCCCACCATCTCTGGGAAGCGAGTATGAAAGCATAAGTGGGATGGTGGTAGGTGTGGTCCGTTCAACATGCAGAGTTGATTTGAGTTGTCTGGACTCTATGTAAGGTCCTAGATGGCTAGAGGAGGGGGTGAATAGCCTATAAAAATTTCTACAAGCTCAATTAACAAACCGAGTAGTAAAACAAAAGGCGTAATCGCGGTTTGCATTAGCTCTATTGTCTTGCAAGCCTCTAGTGACAATTCTAGCAAATTGCTATGATCTCTAAATCAATCAAAGGCTATGTCACTACTCTATCTAGTGAGCAATCATAATATCACTACAAGAATACCAATTTTTTATGACAAAAGCGACCTCGTGGCCGGGGCCTAAAAAATCGTCATATAATGTACCATAATATGACGAAAACCTTGATGTCGTCACAAAATTACAGGCACCATCACTATTTGTGACGGAAGACATTTGGTCGTCACATAAGAGTGAACTATATATGACGCTTCAGTTTGCTTTTGTCATAGAATGTGATAGCCCAGTGGCGATGGGATTTCGTGGACGGCATTTTATGCTTTTTGTGACATCGGCGGACTGTCACATAATATTTATAAAAAAAAGTTCGCCACAGTGCGAGACGTGCGGATCGAACCCAGGACCTCATGTCTACGGGCTTAGTTGCATCCGACTGACCCGCTCGCCTCGCCTTTGGGCTTGTGTATAGTTTAGATTATTTTGATATATGTAACATCTTGTTAACAACAGGGTGCTCCAAAGTGTTATAGTTTGTCCCCTTAGGGTTTCCCTCGATCAACCCTTCACCGCGTCCAGATCCACCTCGCTCCTTCCTCTTCCTCTCACCGCCGCCGCCGCCGCCCCCGCCCCGTCGTCGAGGTTCCTCTTCGCTCCGGCGAGGCGGCCGGCGACACGAGCAGGAGGGCCCCTCCCTCCCGCTCTTTTGCCGCCGGCCGGTTCCCTTCGCCCTGGGAGGCCGGGGGGTCGAAGGCGCGCCCTTCGCGCCGGTGAAGCCCGTGGCGTCGAGGAGGATCACATGGGCCCATGCGCCTTGCCTTGGCGGGCTCGTCGAAGAAGGCCACGCCCTCTTCCACGCCTAAGGCGAAGAAAGAGGAAGGCGCGCGCCCTCTTCATCGACGCCGCATCCCGCGAAGAAGGTGAAGTTCATGACCCGCGGGACTCCTCGGCGGCGATGGCGACCCCATGATCACGTGTGTCGCGGTCCACGCTCTCGGTCGACTATGACCACTGTAAGACCTTCCCGACGCGAGGGGTCACCCGGTGCCTTACTGTTTACGCTCCGACAAGAATCCGCCGTCCACCTTCGAGTACCCACCCTCCATTTCGCCGTCCGTGTCTTCCTCGGAATCACGGGTACAAGATTGGCTCATACTTACTCCAAATTTGATCTTGTTTTTCCTGAATTTTTCTAAATTCATGTCTTGTCAAGAAATGGTGTTGAACATTCTAATCTTGATCTTTGTATGAAATATAAACCTGGGCTCAACACAAACGCTGAAAACTAGTTTATGAACATGGGCTCAACAAGTACAAGATTGTAGGGACTAGGCTGATTCCATGATAATTTCAGTAGAATGTCCTTGCTATGTTGTTTTCAGGGTCTTAATTAATGTGGAAACAGGCCAATGATGCATACTTTATTCGTAATTGTGGTCTTGATTTTGTCCATGTCGGTCATCAAATTTGTTGGTTGTATCTATTGTTCTGCTTGATTTTTCCATGTCGGTATGTATGATGGTTGTACTGATTGCAAATAGTGGAGATTATCTTTATATATGATCACTATGTATGATGTTATTCAATATAACAGTGATAATCAATATGTATGATGTATAACAGTGATAATCAATATGTATGATGTTATTATTCATCCATTCCTGCTTGATTTTGTCCATGGCAGTCATCAAATATATTAGCCTCATACTTTGCTATTACTTATTAATCACTTCATGTTTTTTGACCATTTGTGATGACTCGAACTGCACTCATGAACGTCATCGAAGGCGGCTTTGTGACAACACCCCAGTGATGAGCATCATGAAGGTCACTTGGAAGGTGGACGACCCGACCGAATTGGTCGGGAAGGAGCAAAGACAAGAAGGAGATGGCTCGGCTTGATCGGGATGCGGCGGAGGTCGAAGCCAAGGCGGACCGCTGTTGAAGATGTTGGATGATGCTGGCCTTGGCAAGAAGAAGAAATGATCTTTGAACCGATATGCTTCTACGCTAGGCCCTTTTGGAACATTTATCACTTATATGTAATATGTATGCATGAACACGTGATCTTTGAACTTATGGTTGTGTACGTTGAACAACCACCTATGTTATTTGTATTTGTATAGGCAGTAATTAATCTATGTCAAAATTGTTGCTCACTTATATGTGTCAAAACGAATCTATCATGTCTTGTCAAAAGCGAATCTATCATGTCAAAATTGTTGCCCGATTTCAAATTGACCAACGTTTGACTTGGTCAAACCTCGGCCAAACGGAGCACTAAATGGCCTCGGATGAAAACTTTTTGAACACGAAGTTGATAGAACTTCGTCGGGATCTACATTCCATATATAGGTACTTTTTTGCATTTGAGAAAATCTTTGGTGAACCCTAGTCGCAAATCCCGTATCCTACGAGAGAGTTTATGCAACTCTGCGGGAGACTAATGATTTTTGAACTACGCTTTCGAGCGCTTGCTCGGATGCAAAAGTCACCTAAATACCGAATGTAGATCTCGATGAGTTATGAACTTTCCGTGTTCATGACTTTTCAACGGAGGCCGTCTAGGGCCCGAAAAACTGGTCCCGAGCCGCAAAAATTGAAAATTCGAAATTCGGGCGTCAAAAGTTGGCGAAAATTTGACTCTAATACCAAACGTAGGTCTTGAAGAGACCTACAAAACACGTGTTCATGACTTTTTGATTTGGATCAATCTAGAGCTTCGAAAATGGCCCGAAGGCCCCGATTTCAAATTGACCAACGTTTGACTTGGTCAAACCTTCGCCAAACGGAGCACTAAACGGCCTCGGATGAAAAACTTTTGAACACGAAGTTGATAGAACTTCGTCGGGATCTACATTCCATATATAGGTACTTTTTGCATTTGAGAAAGTGCTGGTGAACCCTAGTCGCAAATCCACGTATCTCACGAGAGAGTTTATGCAACAACTGCGGGAGACTAGTGGTTTTGAACTACGCTTTCCGAACGCTTGCTCGGATGCAAAAGTCACCTAAATACCGAATGTAGATCTCGATGAGTTATGAACTTTCCGTGTTCATGACTTTTCAAACGGAGGCCGTCTAGGGCCCCAAAAACTCAAAGATCGAGCCGCAAAAATTTGAAAATTCGAATTCGAGGCGTCAAAAAGTTCAAAAAACTGAAAATTTGACTCTAATACCGAACGTAGGTCTTGAAGAGACCTACAAAACACGTGTTTATGACTTTTCGATTTGGATCCATCTAGAGCTTCGAAAACTGGCCCGAAGGCCCCGATTTCAAATTGACCAACGTTTGACTTGGTCAAACCTTGGCCAAACGGAGCACTAAACGGCCTCGGATGAAAAACTTTTGAACACGAAGTTGATAGAACTCGTCGGGATCTACATTCCATATATAGGTACTTTTTGCATTTGAGAAAGTGCTGGTGAACCCTAGTCGCAAATCCACGTATCTCACAGAGAGTTTATGCAACTCTGCGGGAGACTAGTGGTTTTTGAACTACGCTTTCGAGCGCTTGCTCGGATGCAAAAGTCACCTAAATACCGAATGTAGATCTCGATGAGTTATGAACTTTCCGTGTTCATGACTTTTCAAACGGAGGCCGTCTAGGGCTCCCAAAACTCGCCCCGAGCCGCAAAAATTTGAAAATTCGAAATTCGAGGCGTCAAAAGTTAAAAACTGAAAATTTGACTCTAATACCGAACGTAGGTCTTGAAGGGACCTACAAAAACACGTGATCATGACTTTTCGATTTGGATCCATCTAGAGCTTCGAAAACTGGCCCGAAGGCCCCGATTTCAAATTGACCAACGTTTGACTTGGTCAAACCTTCGCCAAACGGAGCACTAAACGGCCTCGGATGAAAAACTTTTGAACACGAAGTTGATAGAACTCGTCGGGATCTACATTCCATATATAGGTACTTTTTGCATTTGAGAAATTGCTGGTGAACCCTAGTCGCAAATCCATGTATCTCACGAGAGAGTTTATGCAACTCTGCGGGAGACTAGTGGTTTTGAACTACGCTTTCGAACGCTTGCTCGGATGCAAAAGTCACCTAAATACCGAATGTAAATCTCGATGAGTTATGAACTTTCTGTGTTCATGACTTTTCAAACGGAGGCCGTCTAGGGCCCCGAAAACTCGTCCCGAGCCGCAAAAATTTGAAAATTCGAAATTCGAGGCGTCAAAAGTTCGAAAACTGAAAATTTGACTCTAATACCGAACGTAGGTCTTGAAGGGACCTACAAAACACATGTTCATGACTTTTCGATTTGGATCCATCTAGAGCTTCGAAAACTGGCCCGAAGGCCCCGATTTCAAATTGACCAACGTTTGACTTGGTCAAACCTCGGCCAAACGGAGCACTAAACGGCCTCGGATGAAAAACTTTTGAACACGAAGTTGATAGAACTCGTCGGGATCTACATTCCATATATAGGTACTTTTTGCATTTGAGAAAGTTCTGGTGAACCCTAGTCGCAAATCGACGTATCTCACAGAGAGTTTATGCAACTCTGCGGGAGACCTATACAATGCGAAAACTAGCCTTTCTCAACTATAGGCCCAAGGCCCAACAAGCTCAACTCTTTCTCCACCGTTGGATGAATCAGATTGACGGTGAAGATGAAGAGTGGGCACAAAATTTGAACTTTTGGAAGAAGCGGGAAAGAAGCGTAGAGGCGCGTTGGCCAAAATTTCATTTCGCTCCACCAGTCCACTATGACCCCTGAGTTTTCCCCCCTTCAGTTCCCAAAATCACCCAAATCCCATGAGTAGGAAGGCAGGGTCTCCCCCGGCGGCGCAGGCGAGAACCCTACCCCGACGTGGGATGGTAGGTCTCCGCGGCCGGCGCAGGCGAGAACCCTACCCCGGCGTGGGAATGGGGTCTCAGCGCCGGCGCGAGGCGAAGCCCCTACCCCGGCGTGGGAATGGGAGGACTCCGCGGCGGCGCGGGCGAGAACCCTACCCGGCGTGGGATGGTAGGTCTCCGCCCGGCGGCGCGAACCCTACCCCGGCGTGGGAATGGAGGTCTCCGCGCCGGCCGGAACCCTACGGCGTGGGAAGGGAGGACTCCAGCGGCGGCGCGAGGGCGAGGACCCTTCGCGAAGGAAATGTCAGCGCCGACCGGAGCTCCCGCCCCGGCACCGCAAGGTGAGAATCCTACCATAGTACTCCTCCCCACTCCCATTCCCTCCCATCCCATTGCCTTCGCGGATCTTCGCGGCCAGGGGCGACCTCCGATCAAGTTTTGTGGCGCGGGGCGGCTACGTCGTGCGGCGGCAGACGCGGCGCGGCGATGGGGACGGAAGAATACAAGGTCATCGAACGTTCGTCGCCCGGCGCAATCAAGGTGATTGTTGGTTAATTGGTTTCTCTGCATCCTGCTGCGCGCTAGTTGTTCGACGCATTGCACGTGCGGGGCGTTTTCGGTGAGATGCGGCTTGATAGCCACCTATGATGATATTTGCAAACCAACTAATTGCCGATGATGGCGAGTAATGGGCGGGATGATCATGTTTGTCTTGTGAAAAAAAATAGTGCATTTTCATGTTGTTCATCGAATCATCGGGAACCTTCCGACCTCGGCTACTCTTTTTTTGTGTTCAAGAATGAGTTGGTATAATCTTGGGAGGCCGAGGCTGCAAAGTTCACGATGATTTCATGGTCCCCATGTGTTATGTTTCATTATCGGTTGGTATAAACAAGCCAAAGCGACCATTATTACGAGGCCTACTACCTTTTGTTTGGCCAAACGGTGAAAATAATTGTGGTCTAGTTTGGTGCAATTAATGCGATGTGATCTTTCACAAACACCGGGCATCAACCTAATGAGGCTGCTGTCGAGTTTGTGGAAGATTACATAAGACACTCCCGCCGGTGAGCCCATGGAGCAAACTTTAGTAAATCTTTAGTAAAGAGTTATATTGAGGTATTTGTTGGCCAATTTTGACATCCTAAGAGGTCATTCATTTTTAAGTTTCACAAACTACATTTGTCAAACTTAAAATTGATTGACTTCTTGGGATGCTAAAATAGTGCTATTTCGTGTTATTGAGATGTATAAGATTCTTCATCTTCTCTATTTGCATGTATTGTAATTGGTACATTGGGTTATGCATAGATAGAACTATCTATGTATAGCGGAATATAATCTTTACATGCACTGCTTATTTTGTAAATGAGACTTATAATCTTGTTGACTTATAATCTAATACATGCGTAGATAGAACTATCGGCTGTCTGTTGTCTAATTGTCATTTGTTAGTATTATTTTGTTAGTTATCTGATTATAGTTATCTCTTTTTTGATGGAATCTGTTGTGTCGGAGTTGATGGTGATGACATATGGACTACAAGCACATTCATTTGCAAGGTGAGTACAATCATTAATTATTTCTAATTTCTTTTCAATGTCTTAGCTCAAGCAAACTAATTTTAAACTTTTTTATTAGTAAGTGAACTTCCTCACTCAGGTTGGATTATTTTGGTTGTGCGGGTGTTTTCCCCTCGATGTATTGGGTCCTTGACTTCTTTAGTTGCGATTTCAGGTGTATGTACAACACTTCCATTCAGTTGCATACTTGCATGAGTTATGTTAATACTTCCCTCGTTAGAATGCTTGTTAGTACTAGTTGTTACTTGTTTTGTCAAGCTACTTGAGGTGCCAAATGGCGAAGGAGTAGCTATATAGCTATCAGCTTTCGAATAGTTGCAACAATTGAGTTTAGTTCGGTGAACTACTTTTAGTAGCATCCCAACTACTTTTTTTGTCAATGACAGACTCATTGTTTCTCGCAACTAGTTTCTTAATTTGAGCACACTAGTGCGGCATCGTGAATTGCTCAAGCTATTATTAGCTCCTCATTTCCTTGATTTAAGCGGAAGTGCTAGTCTTTGTTTGCTAAGGTTGCAAAGGTCTTTTGCTTCTCGTTGGTCCGATTACTACTAAGGTTGCAAAGGTGCCACGCCATAGATACATATATATAACATTTATTTGTTCTTTGTTTTGCTTTGGATAATGAACACTAGCTCGTTCTTAGTTCTTTTTGCATTTCATCGTCCGGTAGGCTAAGCCATGTTTAGTAACTATCTCGATGGTATGGTTTAATACATTTTTGGCGTTCCAAGCTCATTGTTTTGTCTTTTTTGCTAGGTTGCTAGTTGGAACTTGCAATGGTCGCTAATAGTTAAAGAGTGTTCAACAACAAGAAAGATGTTTGCGGCGGCGGTGTCATTCCTTCTACCTCAAGCCTCTCAAGATAGTGGGAACTTGGCAAAATGGCCGGTGGGAACTTGTGCGGTGCATGAATTTGGCGGCGGCTATTCTCTACAACTTGGTGCTAGATGCTAGAATTGTTTAGTTGGCTAGATCATTTTCTTTTTATGTTTTGTTGTACTTGAGACGAAACATGTATTCTAGAACATGCACCTTTGTATGGTCATTATGATAATATAATTGATTTTGTGGTTTATTATTATCCCTATTATCATTGTTACAATTGGGTTGGGCCTCGTAATATGGGCTGGACCTAAATCGAGGGCGACGACAATATATGACATGATTCTAACCATGGTTAACTACTTATACATGAATGCTTCCTATCGTCACAATAGCTAGGATAGCTGCGGTTTAACCATGGTTAACACACTATTATATGACAAACAAGTTGAGGAACCGTCACATAATGTCTTGTGATTTTGTGACAGAACACCAAAATCCGTCACGCGAGACATTTTGTGACGCTTGATTATATGACGGATGCCATGACGGACGGATTCCGTCATAACTGCACTTTTGTGACAGTTTTTGAGCTATACATGACAAAATTCATCTGTGTCTTGGAATGTCGATTTCTTGTAGTGTATGATCCTTATGCTAGCAAGAACAATCTACATAAGCATGTGCTAGCTCTCTACTCAAGGTAAACTAGGAAAGTAATGCAAGAGTGAGAAGCTTGTTATACCGACTGGTAGAGGCTATGAACCAATCACCAAGACAAAGACACGTCGATGTGTTGACCCGGGAGTTCGCTTGTAATCAGACAAGTTACTCTCCGGTTGTGCCGACTCAACACAAGGATGGTGTTTGAGCTAGGCGGTGCCCTTGCTAGCCTCAACACACCACTCACAAGTGAGGTACCCAAGACATGAGCAATGTATTCCTTGCACTTTGTCTTTTCGACGAGGAGTGCGTGATCCTATCACGGTTTCACGGGAGGTGGCCAAGAAACAATCTCCTCTTCTTACCAAAGAACTCCACCAAATCACCAAGCCGGCTAGGAGCGGTGTCTCCAAGAGAAACGAAAACCCACCGGCTCACAACGATCCCCAAGTGCCTCTAGATGCAGAACTCGATGCAAATGCACTTGGATCAACTCTTCTCTCAAGAATGAAGCTCAAATCAAGAATGAGAGAGGAGGAGGCTTGCTTGCTTGCTCAAGAGTGTTTTGGAATGATTCAAATGTCCAGAGAGAGAGCAAGGGGCAGCCAAGGGGGTATATATAGGCCACACCACGAAATGTGGTGGAAGGGGGAGAAACCCACGTTTTTGCGACTGGCCGGGCCGACACGACCGGACTCACCCGGTGAGTCCGGTCGGTGGATCGATCACAACCGACAAGCCAAACCGACCGGCCCGACCCCCTACCTCCAAGGCGTTCGGTCGCGCATCCGGTCGATGCGTCCGGTCGGCCTGCGAAGCTTCCGTCGGTGGGGTCCGGTCACCCGTCGACCTCGACCCCGGAAACACCCTCTACGCGACGCCTTGACCGGCCGGTGCGTCGGTCACTTCTGCCCGCCCAGGTCGTCCGCGTCGATCGCGCCCGCCAGAAAGGTGCAAAATTTTGTCGTTTCGTCGTCGTTCCTTCGCCTTTGCTCCAAACCGACTTCCGTCACTTGTTTCTTGTTGCCGACACGTCGAAGAACACCTCGACACCATGTGTTAGCATTTTGAAAATATTTTCACCAAGTGCGGAGTTAGCTCTTTAGGTTAGAATGCATGCATATGAATTTTGAACCTAAAGGCACATGAGGACCGATATGTATGCGATAAGTTTCCCTCTTTATAGTATGGCTTATCGATCCTATAATCACCCACACCCTCTATGGTGTCTTGGGTGTGAAATCAAAAGTCCTATGGTTATACCTTTGCCTTGGGGACAATTGATCTCCAAACCACACCGAATTGAATGCTTGATCATCTTTTGGATCACTTCGATCCATCCTCCATGATCACCATGCACCAACTCCGGCACGACCAATCTCCAATCTAGTCAAACACTTAGCATCGAGAGATTAGTCCTTAGGTGTCACTAATTATCCAAAACCAAACTAGAGATCTTCAATCTTCCCCTTTTTGGTAGTTGGTGACAACCCGCATAAAGGTTTTATGATTAATGTTTTTGAACATATCATGGTTGTCCAAGCATTTTGCTTACAATCATAGGATTGGACAAACATCATAGTTCGGTTTTGGTAGCATAAGCTCCCCCCTACATGTATGCCACGAGTTTGGAACGAAGCATTGCATACATGTATGAATATTGAAATTGAGGGTGAGCTATGTTACCAAAATGATGCTTAAGGTGAAAGAAATGGACCTTTGAAGCGTGATACCAATCGGAGTTGCGCCATTTTCACCATACAAGCATCAAGGTAACTAGATTTTCATCAAAACTCAAAGTACCACGTGAGATCACATTATAAGCAAGGTACTTGAATTAAGAGCGGAATTTAGAAAATCTAGCTAGCTCTTATGCATGCTAGTTATCAACCACTTGTCAAGCAACTTGTGAGTCATTAAACTAGCATACACCACACAAGCATGCATATATAAATTAAATACATGTGCAATGAGCAAGTCATATGTTAGTGCACAATCAAATGCAACAACTTGTCTATGAGCTTGCTCCCCCTACTTGTGTGAACCACTTGTTAACTTCATGACCTTCATGAAAGATTTTCAAAAACATGTGAAATTTTTAAATTTTCCAAAACCTTTCATGCACTAATCTCTCCCCCTTTGTCGACAATTTCCATAAAAGGTATGACCATGTTGTGTTATGGAAGAGAGAATAGTGCTCAAATTTGGTCAAATTTGGATCACTTGTCAAACATATATTTCGGTTTGAACCAAAGACAAGCTTCTTCACACCTCATGACAAGGGTTATCTTGCCTATGTTGAACTATATGTGTGAAAAGATAGCCAAATTCAACACTTGAGATTGCAAGCCCATAAACATGTCATATGTCATCACTAGATCAAACAAGCATAAATAGCAATAGTGATGGCATACATACATTGAAATCCTTTGATTTTCCATGAATGCTTCCTAAGGCACAAGTTATATGTCTATATGGTCTAACAAGTCCTTAGTTATCATGAATGCCATGTCAACCAATTTTACCTTTGCTTTGCTTGAAGGAGGGGCATGTCATGGATGTGGGGTGCATTCAACTCATGTTGGAGAAGTCAAGGATGTTCAACTCATTTATTAGCTTGCAAAACCTCTTCTCATCTAGTGGCTTTGTAAAGATGTCGGCTAGTTGATCTTTGATGCCAATAGGTTGGATAGCAATGTCACCCTTTTGTTGATGATCCCTTATGAAGTGATGCCTTATGTCAATGTGCTTGGTTCTTGTATGTTGGACCGGGTTTTGTGTCATCTTGCAAGCACTTTCATTGTCATAATACAATGGCACATGATGGAAATCAAATCCATAATCCTTCAATATTGATCTCATCCATAGCAATTGTGCACAACAACTACCGACACTAATGTATTCGGCCTCGGCAGTTGAAAGTGTCACACCGGTTTGCTTCTTTGATGACCATGATACTAGAGATCTTCCAAGGAATTGACAAGTGCCACTTGTGCTTCTTCTATCAACCTTGCATCCTCCATAGTCGGAGTCCGAATATCCAATAAGCTCAAAATTTGACCCCTTTGGATACCATAGCCCAACATTTTGAGTGTGCTTCAAATACCTCAATATTCTTTTTGATGCGGTGAGATGACTCTCTCTAGGTGAGGATTGAAACCTTGCACACTTGCCAACACTAAACATCACATCGGGCCTAGAAGCGGTCACATAGAGTAAGCTTCCAATCAATGATCTATAGTACCTTTGATCAACCATATTGCCACTCTCACCATTGTCCAATGATCCATTGGTACCCATTGGTGTATTGATGCCCTTTGCATCTTGCATGCCAAACTTCTCGATCATGTCTCTTATGTACTTCCCTTGGCTAATGAAGGTGCCATTCTTCATTTGCTTTATTTGAAGACCAAGGAAATATGTGAGCTCTCCAAGCATAGACATCTCAAACTCTTTTGCCATCATCTTGGCAAACTCTTCACAATACTCTTGATTTGTTGATCCAAAGATGATATCATCAACATATATTTGCATGACAAACAAATCATTCCCTAATCTTCTTGGTGAAGAGAGTAGTGTCAACTTTTCCCATCTTGAAGCCTTTCTTGAGTAGGAAGTCTCTCAACCTCTCATACCATGCTCTAGGTGCTTGCTTCAACCCATACAATGTCTTGTTTAACTTATACACATGATTGGGATGATGGTAATCTTCAAAACTGGGTGGTTGCTCAACATACACTAGCTCATTGATGAATCCATTGAGAAATGCACTTTTGACATCCATTTGATAGAGCTTGATGTTGTGTGCACATGCATAGGCCAATAGAATTCTAATTGCCTCTAATCTTGCAACCGAAGCATATGTTTCACCAAAGTCAAGACCCTCTACTTGAGTGTAACCTTATGCAACTAGTCTTGCTTTGTTTCTCACAACAATGTCATCTTCATCTTGCTTGTTCTTGAAAACCCATTTGGTTCCAATGACATTGTAGTCCTTTGGTCTTTCTACCAATTTTCAAACCTTGTTTCTATCAAAGTTATTGAGCTCTTCTTGCATTGCAATGACCCATTCTTCATCCTTCAAGGCATCATCAACCTTTTCGGGCTCTTCTTGTGACACAAAAGCAAAGTGTTCACAAAATACCGCTAGCCTTCCTCTAGTTTGCACTCCACTTGCAATGTCACCAACAATTTGATCAATTGGGTGATCTCTAGCTATGCTTGAGCTTTGGAGTATTGGAACTTGATTGCTTTGAGCTTGGTTGATCACTTGTTGTTGCTTGAGATGATGTACTAGCTTGTTGTTGATCTTGAACTTGAGCACCACTAGCTTGAGTGATTTGCACTTCATCTTTGTCATCATCAACTTGAGTTGGCCTAATATCATCAATGTCCATACCCTTCATGACATCCACCAATTGAGTTCCACTCACATCATTGAGGTTTTCATCTTCATCTTGGGAACCATTGGTCTCATCAAATTCAACATCATGGACTTCTTCCAATACACCACTTGAGTTGTTCCACACTCTATAAGCTTTGCTTGTGGTGGAATAACCAAGTAGGAAGCCTTCATCACACCTCTTGTCAAACTTGCCTAGTCTTACACCCTTCTTCAAGATGTAGCATTTGCACCCAAATACTCTAAAGTATGCAATGGTTGGCTTTCTTCCATTCAATAGCTCATAAGGTGTCTTGTTCATCCTGGGATGGCAATACAATCTATTGATGTAGTGGCATGCGGTGTTGATTGCTTCGGCCCAAAATGATTGACTCACATTATACTCACTAAGCATTGATCTTGCCATCTCAATGAGAGTCATATTCTTCCTCTCAACTAGGCCATTTGATTGTGGTGTGTACTTGATCGAAAGTTGATGCATGATTCCATAGTCATCACATAGCTTATCAACTCTTGTGTTCTTGAACTCACTTCCATTGTCACTTCTCACTTTCTTCACTATGATATCAAACTCATTGTGCACCTTCTTGAGAAATGTCTTGAAGATTGAATATGTATCACTCTTGTCATTGAGAAAGAACACCCAAGTGAATCTTGTATAGTCATCCACAATCACAAACCCATACTTGTTGCCACCAATGCTTGTATATACGATTGGGCCAAACAAGTCAATATGAATCAAGTCAAATGCCTTGCAAGTACTCATGAAGCTCTTCTTTGGATGAGTATTGGCAACTTGCTTGCCGGCTTGACATGCACTACATAGCTTGTCCTTGTCAAAATGAACATCCTTCAAGCCCCTCACTAGCTCATGAGTCACTAACTTGTTAAGTTGCTTCATGCCAACATGACCAAGTCTTCTATGCCATAGCCAACCCATGCTAGATTGAGATATCAAGCATGTACTAATTTGTGTCTCACTAGCACCAAAATCTACAAGGTAAAAGTTGTCAAATCTTATTCCCGTGAAGATCAAGCTTGAATCTTTTGTATTCACTATCTCAACACTATCTTCACCAAAGATGCACTTATAACTAAGATCACAAATTTGTGCCACCGAAAGCAAATTGTACTTCAATATGTCCACAAGTGCCACATTTGATAAGGTCAAATCATTGGTTATTGCTATCTTGCCTATGCCTTGTATCTTGCCACTTTTGCTATCACCAAATGTAATAGGCTTGCCATTCTCTTGATTTGAATCAATAATGTTGAACTTCCTTGCATCACCGGTCATATGTTGAGTGCACCCACTATCAAGAATCCAATGATTTCCTCCAATCTTGTAATTCACCTACAAGGAAATCAATAAGATTTAGGTACCCATTTGTCTTTGGGTCCTTGGAGGTTAGCAACCAAAGCCTTTGGTACCCAAATTGCCTTCTTCTTTGGGCCAACAATGGGTGTACCAACAAACTTTGCCTTGACACCCTTCTCACCCTTGGTAAGCAAATAATATGAATCGAAATGAATGGAATGCACTTTCTTTTCTTTCTTATTCATGTTCATTTTAGCACATTTTTGCTCTTGATGCCCCACTTGCTTGCATCTATTGCAATAGGACCCATTGCTCTTCACAAAGCTAGGCTTTGGAGTAGCAAAGACCTTCTTGTCTTTTTCTTGAGGACATAGCCTAAGCCTTCCTTGTTAAGGGAAAACCTTTGACTACCCAAGCACTTTAGCAAGCGGGCATCCCCACCGTATGCCTTCCTCAAGGAGTGGGTGAGCTCATCCACCTCTTTTTTGAGAGTCTCATTCTTAACTTTTAATGATGAATCTAAAATTACTTCATCACTACTAGTAGAGCTTGAGTGGGTTGATGTGGATGTGGAAGGGATAGATGGTTCTTTAACATCAACCACGAATGGTTCATCTATGATGTCACATTTTGAACCAACATCCTTCTTGATGATTGAGCAAGCTCTATCATTCTTCTCTAAGAGCAAGGCATGGGCTTTTTGAAGCCTTGTATGAGCTAGCTCCAATTCCCCATGGTCTTCCTTTAGACCCTCATGGGTGGCCTCTAGCTCACTAAAGTTTTGCTCAAAAAGTTTTTACACTCTTTTGCAAAGCTTTACATTTCTTATCCTTAGTCTTAAGCATGATATGAGTTTGCTTAAGCATCTCTAGAAGATCATCCTTAGTTGGTTCATATTCATCATCATCATCATTATCATCATATTTTACTTTATTATCACTTAGTTCTTCATGCTCATGCATTGATACCTTAGTGGCCTTAGCCATGAAGCATGACGGTGATGAGCCGAAGAGGGATGACTTCTTGTGTTGCCCAATTGCACTCATGGTCTTCGGCTTCTCTTCCTCTTCATCGGAGGAGCCATCACTATCCCAAGAGCACACAAAGGCACCATCATTTGTTTTCTTGAATGTCATGGTCTTGCTCTTCTTGTTTGTCTTGCCACCCTTGTATGCCTTCATCTTTTCTTTCTCTTTCTTGATTGGGCAATCGGCAAGGATGTGATAAGGGCCATCACACTCAAAACACTTTCTTGGCTCTTCATTGCCCTTGGATGAATCATTTCTTCTTCTAGAGCCTTGTCCAAACTTCTTGCTCTTCAAGACTTTGCTAAATTTCCTCACAAACATAGCAAACTCTTGATCAATCTCATCAAGATTGACTTCCTCATCCTCTTCTTCTTGAGCCTTGACTTGCCCTTAGCCTTGGATGAGGTGGTGGCGGCTTTGAATGCCACAACCTTCTTGCTCTTGTCATCTTCCTTCTCTTCCTCATCTTCCATGCCATCAACTTGCTCATCGGTTAGCACTTCACCAAGCAAATCACTAGGTGTCATGGTGTCCAAAGCACCTCAACATAGCAAATCTCTTGGGCAAGCACATTAAGAATTTGTGCCCAAAGTCTCTATCCAATGTCTTCACACCCAATGCCTTGAGATCATTGACAATTACTTGGAGCCTATGGAATGTCTCCGGTATGCTCTCATTCTTCTTCATCTTGAAGTTCTCAAACTCACTGTTGAGCACATATAATTTGGCACTTTTCACAACCTTTGTGCCCTCATATGTCTCACAAAGCTTCTCCCAAACTTTATTTGCCTTCTCAAGGTCCTTGATGCCCTCAAATACCATGACATCCATGCCATTGTACAAAGTGTTCAATGCCATGGTGTTGCATTGCTTGTTGGACTTGTCGGTGGGAGTGAGGTTGGTTGGATCAAGGATGACATAATCCTTTTCGGTCACATCCCATACTTGGTCATTGATTGATCCCAAGTACATCCTCATGGTTCTCTTCCAATAGTCAAAATTCTTGACCCCATCAAAGAACGGAGGCTTTCCTCCAACATGGTTGAACACAACATGAGCCATAACTTCACACCAAGGTTGTTAAGCCTTCAAATATGGTGACCACGGCTTTGATACCACTTGTAAGGTCCTAGATGGCTAGAGGGGGGGGGGTGAATAGCCTATAAAATTTTCTACAAGCTCAATTAACAAACCGATTAGTAAAACAAAAGGCGTAATCGCGGTTTGCACTAGCTCTATTGTCTTGCAAGCCTCTAGTGATAATTCTAGCAAATTGCTATGATCTCTAAATCAATTAAAGGCTATGTCACTACTCTATCTAGTGAGCAATCCTAATATGATCCTTATGCTAGCAAGAACAATCTACACAAGCAAGTGCTAGCTCTCTACTCAAGGTAAACTAGGAAAGTAATGCAAGAGTGAGAAGCTTGTTATACCGACTTGTAGAGGCTATGAACCAATCACCAAGACAAGAGACACGTCGATGTGTTGACACCGACAAGTTACTCTCGGTTGTGCCGACCAACACAAGGATGGTGTTTGAGCTAGGCGGTGCCCTTGCTAGCCTCAACACACCACTCACAAGTAAGGTACCCAAGACACGAGCAATGTATTCCTTGCACTTTGTCTTCCCGACGAGGAGTGCTTGATCCTCTCACAATTTCGCCCGGAGGTGGCCAAGAAACAATCTCCTCTTCTTGCCAACAACTCCACCAAATCACCAAGCCGGCTAGGAGCGGTGTCTCCAAGAGAAACGGAAACCCACCGGCTCAACGATCCCCAAGTGCATCTAGATGCAAAAACTCGATGCAAATGCACTTGGATCAACTCTTCTCTCAAGAATGAAGCTCAAATCAAGAATGAGAGAGGAGGAGGCTTGCTTGCTTGCTCAAGAGTGTTTTGGAATGATTCAAATGTCCAAGAGAGAGAGCAAGGGGCAGCCAAGGGGATATATATAGGCCACACCACGAAATGTGGTGGAAGGGGAGAAACCCACGGTTCAAAGATGCATGGGGCCGAAGATCGACCGGACTCACCAGGTGAGTCCGGTCGGTGGATCCGGCCACAACCGACAAGCCAAACCGACCCGCTGACCCCCTGCCTCCAAGCATCCGGTCGCGCATCCGGTCGATGCGTCCGGTCAGCACCGGAAGCTTTCGGTCGGTGGGTCCGGTCACCCGCCGACCCCCGACCCCGAAAACACCCTTCTCGCCAGATGCACCGACCGGCAAGCGCCCGGTCACTTTCGCGCGGCTTCGGCCGCCGGTCCGGTCGCGCCCCGGAGCCGCGAATTTCGTCGTTTTCGTCGTCGTTCCTTTCGCCTTTGCTCCAAACCGACTTCCATCACTTGTTTCTTGTTGCCGACACGTCGAAGAACACCTCGACACCATGTGTTAGCATTTTGAAAACATTTTCACCAAGTGCGGAGTTAGCTCTTTAGGTTAGAATGCATGCATATGAATTTTGAACCTAAAGGCACATGAGGAACCGATATGTACGATAAGTTTCCCCTCTTTATAGTACGGCTTATCGATCCTATAATCACTCACATCCTCTATGGTGTCTTGGGTGTGAAATCAAAAGCCCTATGGTTATACCTTTGCCTTGGGGACAATTGATCTCCAAACCACACCGAATTGAATGCTTGATCATCTTTTGGATCACTTCGATCCATCCTCCTTGATCACCATGCACCAACTCCCACACGACCAATCTCCAATCTAGTCAAACACTTAGCATCGAGAGATTTAGTCATTAGGTGTCACTAATTATCCAAAACCAAACTAGAGATCTTCACTCTAGGCATTACATCCACGCACACAAAGACCACCACCACCACCCCTATTTTTTATTCAAATGCGAACATGGTTTTTATAATACTTGAAATTGTCTCTCATTGCCTCCCATTGCTTTCACAAAATAGCAATTTTGTTGATTTAGGGTAGTAAAGTCATTTCGCTTGATCCCCGTGCCCACCCGTCCGGCCTTGGTCCATGTACGGCCCGCTCTCGCCTCTCACACGGACCGTGCCCTCTCGCTCTCTTGCTCTCGCCACAAAAGATGTCGTCGCCGCCCACGCACTACCCGCCTTTGCGCTGCCGCTGGCCCTCCCCTCGCCCTCGGCGTCACCGCGGTGCCTCGCCGCCGCCTCACCCTTCGCCGACGCCGTGCCGGCGTGCCTTCGCCCACGCTACCAAGCCCTCGTCATCGCCGCTCGCGGCGCCACCGCCGCCCGCCGTCGCCCCGCCAACGCCCCACGGTGCCTCGCCGTCCATCAACCAGCAGGGGATCGCTCACCGGTACTTGGATTGATCTTCCTGTGTTTTTTTTTTTTTTTTTTTGCATGGTCGAGTTCCGTTGGTTAGGTTAGTTATGTTGTCTTGCTTGTAGTGAGATGATGAGTTAGACCAAACGAAGCTATGTAGAAAACTTGTTAGGAGTTTATTAGATTGACAGTGAAGAGTGGGGCTTGCATAACCTAGATTGGACACTGCATTTTGTTTGAAGCAAATACACTCCATAATATTCAGATTCCAGGGAAGCGTTGTTACTGCTGTGACTGAACTGTATCGGTAACTCGTGTTTGTTTAGCAAGGGTAGGTGAAAATATTTTTGACCTGTTACGTGTTTAGAAGTAGCTGCTTCTGGAGGTCGTTTTCAGCATGAAACTAGTTTCAGGACACGCAGCTGCTAGAGACCTGCACTTTAAATGTAGATGATACCTATTTTAGTTTCATTGACATTCTAAACACTGGGAGAACCGTAAGTGTGTTGTAAATCTGCAGGTCCATTGTAAAATGTAAAAGGATTCGAACTTGCGTTCATACCGTATTGCTGATTTCCATATATCGTTGTCATGTAAGATTTCACATATTTAGCAACCATAACAAAGATTTCTCCAGGTTTTATAGTTGTAGTTGTTGGAGTTCATTTACATGTAGTGTTTGAAGTGAAAGATCTTTAGGATTGGACGGTAGCAAAAAAACTCGGTTACTGAAGTGTGTATTACTATCAGTTGTACTTATGCTGCATAGTACTTTGTAGTGGAACTATAGTCTCACTTTTTTTTTTATTTACCATTCATGGAAATGCCTCCAATCTAGCTGTAGCAAGGAATGGATGCTGGATGGCGGCATTGCATTGCTCACAGTCTCACCTGATCACCTCGCCGCCCGCACCCTCGGAATTGGGGACGGCCTCCCGCAACGGCGAACGGGAGTGTAGACACCGCCGGACACGGATCTCGCCTCCTCCACCGCCATCTCCCCCACATCTCCCTCGCCCCCGCCATGCCGCCACAAGCACCGCCTCACTCGCCTTCACCCAATGGTTGTTGCCGCGAGGGCACGCCAGCGAAGCCCCCCCGTTCGCGGACGGGCGCACTTTGCCGCCGAGGACCCTCCCGAGCGGTGTGCGGTGAGGGAGGAGGGTGACGCTTGTAACGCCTCGCGCCCATCGGTGGCGGCAAAGCGGTTCGCAGGACGGTGGCGGTGGAACCCTAGAATAAGAAAACACTATCTTTTTATAGTCCTACAAGTAAACAACATCTAACTATACTAATTGTATTATCCATCCCAACTATATTACTCAAAACATTATTTTTGTATTTATGAAGTTACCGTTTTACCCATGATAAAAAACAACTACGAAAATGCAATTATCATCCAGTCTTAATCCCCACATTTGTTGAGGCAATGGAAGGCGATTTTTTTGCTTATATGGCCCAACCGTCATGGACACAGAAGTTGCCTCCATCTCATTGCCTCCCTACCTTTGTTGTCGTTGGATCGGCCGTTCTCGTCGATGTGAGCCATCAGATTTTTTCTCAATTATTGAAAAATATTTCTTGACATGAATCCCTACATCACAAGCGTATATTACTAGGCACGCCCGCCAACTGCCATCGTCCCTCGAAGGGTTTTCTAAAACCATTGTTACTCTGACATACTCCCTTCGGGATGATATTAGAAGTCGTTTAGGACAGCGACATGGTCTCCAAAACACAACTTTGGCATCTTATTATTATAAAAATATTTATGGAGATGTGATATATGTATACTTTTATCAAAGTATTTTTTAAGACAAATGTACTCATATAATTTTTACATTTACAAACTCAACAACTTAAAAGTTATTGATAATTTATATTCCCGATGTTTGACCCAAACCTTGTCCAAAAACGACTTCTAATATCATCCCAAAGGGAGTAACCAAATGGGCATCGTCAAACGACTTCTAATATCATCCCAAAGGGAGTAACCAAATGGGCATCGTCAAACTCCGTCAATGTCGCCCCCTTCATCCACCAATGCATCTGGACAGCGAGACATCAGCTCCCAACCTTGATACCTACATACTGGAACTTGTTCTTGTCCAAGCGAGCTGGGGTGGAGCCATCGCCTTCTCCAGCGCCTTGGCCACCACCATCAGCTCGTCCTCCTCCCCAACCTGGCTTGAAGGCCCCTTTCCAGCTTTCCAGCGTCCTGACAATCTTTTAGTAGTAAGTACATCCCAGTCAAGCATGTGCCATGAAAGCAAAGCAGATTACGTACTTTCAAGATGCACCACAATCCTGTGGCACAAATTTCCATTCAGGTCTTATTTTTCTTCTCACTAATACAGAAATGGGCAACATCTTCATAGATAGTCATTGATAGATCTAATATTCAGGACCTCAGAGATAATATTCCACATATTAGAGGCCACACAACAGGAAAAGAATAAATGCAAAATGTTCTCTTGTTCAGAACAAAATGTTATCTCAAAATCCTGTTATTAGAAAGTAACTGTAGGAAGATTTGAACCACGGTATCTTCATTTTCCAAATAGCTAGTGTACACTGAAATCACCCCTCGATGGTTGATGACCCCATAAAGAGATTGAGCAGAATAAATCCATTTGGAACTCTAGCCCAGAGAAACGAGTCATCATCCTCAGTGAGTCTAATACTCTCTACAAGGACTCAAACGCCACAGGTCTATTAGAAAACTATCATCCTCAATGAGTCTGATACTCTCTATAAGGACTCAACGCCACAGGTCTATTAGAAAACTAGTCTTCTAAAAGTTAACTTGAGGTCAACTCCATCCCACAGGGGGTTTTCTAGTAGTGTCTGAGATAGAACTACCATACATTGCAAATGACATACAAAGACCAAAACTGTGTAGCCAAGGTAGCATCACCAAACCACACATATTCCCAAAACCTAATCCTCGTGCCATCTCCAACCATCCACATCACTCCAAGTTGGGCAACTTTCATAGCCCAGAGGAGTAGAGGACCCTTTCTAGAAGGGGGGAACACCTACACTAGGGCAGTAGAAAATATTTAGCTTTTTTAGTATTATATTTGTAGTCAAATTTTTTTCCCAGATCACTTCTTTATTCAATTTGTACCCAAAAGTTTAGGAAGTTAAGAAACACAAATTCAGATTTTGAGGTTATGTACATAGTTGAAAGTTGAAGTAATATAATAATTCTTCAGCCATTTTAATTTTGAGAAATTTTTAGCCAGAAGTTATAGTCAAGGTGGGGGATCTGATAGGCAACTAAAGCATTTAGATAGCAAGTCTGCAGCTAAACAAACTCTAGAACTTCATGTGCTGACATTAAATCATCCGGCGAGATCACCTAGTTAATCCTAAAAGCTTCAATTATCTCAACATCAGATGAGTTATGATAAGTAAATGTTTCTATATAAAATTGGTGTAAACATTTTGAGTTCATTTAGGCATGTACCGGTTCGGAAATAGGTGCTGACGTGGACATGCGTAGCATGCTAATTTTTTCGAAGAACTGACATGAGAGCATGCTCTTCTCTCTCTCTTTTTTTGGAAGGAGATCTGCATGTAATTAATTAAGAAATAAAACTACATGCTCCTCAATTTCCTCCCTAATTTCATCCGTAATCGTTTTTTTTTTTTTTGAAATTCTTGCACTCCAATGGGCACGTGACAATTGGACATGGAATTATGGTTAATGTAGGATCATATGATATATGAACAAATCAATAATAGCCCAAGTGTCTCTTACATAAATCCCAAATGTCTAGTCTAAAATCTGAAAGGAGCCCCGTACTCCAAGCTCTACCCATTAAGACATCAAAGAATCAAAGTACAATCGCCCTGAGGGCAAGCCTCTATGTTCCTACAAGAAAATTTGATAGTACACAAGCAGCGAACTTGGGTTAACCCTGATCTTAAATAGGCTTTACATAAATTTTGGATTGCTTCTGGCGCTGCATACTATGTACAATAGTTGAAAGTACATGAAAGTAAATAAAAAGAGCTCATGGATTGTGTTGGTTGTTGACCTACGAAGACTGCAACAAAAGGCTTGCCGCAGGCTTTGGAGTCTCCACATCAATGGATAACTTACATCAGGTTACAGATCCCATCGTTTCTTCACATTGAAGATGAAAACAGGATTTCTGATATTATCCTGGGGTACTTGAAGCATAAGCTGAAGTTTTGTTTTCATTGGCGCAGTCTTGGCTTTGCCCCCTTCTTCTCCAACCTAACATAAAAAGCATCCCACAAATTAATATATTATTACTCATGTCATTGCAATTCAAAGTTTCAAACCATCAGAAGGTCATGATAGTTTCAATGTCAATAATGCTTATTGTCAATGTGACATAGGATATAAAGGTTGATCCATGACAATCATCGGCATCACTATGTTATCCACAAACAACCATTTTACCAAAGGTGCCAACAAGAACAATTATAGTCCCTATGATTTAAATACTCAGTGCATATGGCCAATATGGCAATATCTTATGTTCAATGTAGTCGTTATTATGGGTGGATTCCACAATAAATTGAGAAGGCCTCAGGGCTTTGGAAACTGAACAGCAATCTAATACCTTGGTAAGTACCTTATTTCAGGGTTCAAAGTTTCAAACAAGAAAATAACTTGGTACCTGCTGTACTAGTATAAGGTTCTCTATAAATACAAAAGGACACGCATAACTGGAACCTGATAGCCGAATAGTCTATGGAATCCCCGCCACCCCACCCCAACCACACACACAAAACAAACACAATCGTTATTATATAGCAAAACTAAACCACAATTGCTGCATCTCCTATGGACATTGTAGTATTTTTGGTTTTATTCATTTTTCCCAACATAGTGTCAACTTGCATTCATTGTGCGATGAAGGTTGCAATCACCAACATTCCAACAATAAGGAAGAAGTGTGAAATGTAAGTTTTGCTTATTTTGAAATGCATCTGCTCTGTATCTTATAACCACAGTAAGAGATGCTGCTGTAACATACCCAAAGGGAAGCCCATCCAACTTGCACTTCAGAATCATAACCAGCTTTCACTTTGAAATTTTTACCCACTGTATGCTTATAAACAGCATTCCAGTCATCAGTGTTGAAGCTGTAATGATAGCTGAAAGAAGGGAAGTCAATGTTACATATGTCCACCAGAAGAAAAATAAAAAGTCCACTGCAGAAAGAGAATGATGCATGTTGCATGCAACATGTATTCCTTCAAAACAATTGCAAATAGTTACTTTCAACTTTAATCCCAGGAATATGATGACCGTAAGTGCTAGCAAGTTGCAACTGCATAGATTGTAATGTTCAATAAAAAAACATAAAAAAATAACCAACAAAATAGGGGAAAAGACACTGAACTACTGAAGATAAGCCAATTGTCGTTTGTAGTTATTTAATTATGCTACTCCTTCTATTCCAAATTATAAGACGTTTTAGCTTTTCTAGATGTATTGCTTTTACTATAATAATACTATGTATCTAGACACAGTGTATATCTAAGTGCATAAAGCATCGCCAAAGCTATGTATATAGAAAAGCTAAAATGTCTTATAATTTAGAACGGAGGGACTATGTAACAAAACAGTTAGCAGGCAGAATTAAGATCCCGGAATACAGGCAGGGCATGTTGCTGACTTTTAAGAATCTGAAGAGAAACTTGCAATATATGGCAAAATCTTGAGAGGACACTAAGGGGTCATATAAGCACGATCAGAAGTTGCAAAATGCAAGTGTGTTTTTATCAATAGTTTAAACCCTTCAGGCTCAGTGACGTGTGCAGACAAAGTAATTGAATATTGGAAGAAGTCCAATTTACTCCCCTCATTAAGTACAGTCAAGTCCACTTACCCATTAAACTAAGATTTGGCTTATTTAACCCCCTCTTTCGTAAAGAGTTCATTTTTCACCTTTTGCTCTTACGGCAGCCACAATGAGCTCCAAAAAAGTAGGTAATTGACAACAAATGCACTCCTGCTGGAACCAGTAAAGAACAAAAGCTCCCAATAGCACTATAGTGGTGACTAGTTAGAGAGTTAGGGTTTGCATGGGTGAGATCAGTTTGGCACTTGGTATGCACAATCTCTATAGGGGCATCACAGTTACAATCATGGTAGAGATAGGGGATCTTCACGTACAAGTCCCCCTCTCCTTTGTGATTCCAAGAAGCCATAGCAAGATGGAGATACTGCATGTATTACAATACAGAAAGGAAGCTAGTAAACTTGTATTTGATTTGAATTCGCTACTTGAGTTTGCGTGATCGATGCATTGCGTGAAGCAAGAATATGCAGGGCCGTATACATCAATTGATGAAGGTAACAAGACAAGCTTCGTGAAACCGGTTCCTATTTCTGTAGGAGAGAAACAGAGAGATGAGAGGAAGGCGGAACGGCCAAGGAGAAACAAAGGGTTTGTTTGGTTCGTTTCCTAGACAAGCCTGGCTAGCAAAACTAAGCCAGGCTAGACCAAGTCTGTCCCTAGCAAGCCAAGATGAACTTGTTTGGTTGCATGCACTATCTAAGCCTGGCCAGTGTGTTTTGTTTGCTGATTTGGCTGTAGAATCACCTCTTCTTTGTGTAGTTAAGTTTACCACCATTGAGGAAATTTATCTAACAGGTGTTGCGCAGGACACGGCCATGGCGAGCACAACGACGAGCAGCAGTTCATGCACGACGAGCAGTGGGATCCTGGCTGGAGCACGGCAAACGAGCAGGAGTTCGTGCACAGCGAGCAGTGGCCCGCGGCATCACAGAGAGCAGTGGCATCCTGGCTGGAGCATCGGACCGCACGAGAAAGAGAAGACCACGCCGCGGGCGGAACTGCTGCCCACGAGGTCCAAGTAGTCAAGGTCATGCTACGCCACCACAGCAGCCCTCAATGTCGCCACTCCATCGTGCCACGCCGCCCCCGGCCAGCTGCTGCACGCTGCTGCTGCCGCGGCCGCCATTGCACATCGTTGTTGCTGTGCCGGGTGCCACAGCTCCACACGAGCGCCCCGCAGGTCCCAATCGTTGAGCAGGGCGGCAGCACCTGGTTCGCCACCAGCGGATGCCGAGAAGCTGGAAGCCATGGACATCAGGGAGCTCGGACTTGTCGAAAGTGGCCGCAGGAGATCTGGAAGGAGCCGCAGCGCAGATGCCGGGGACACTGTGCTCGGATATGGAAGGAAACGCAGTCGAGGAGAGCACGCACAGGAGGAGCACAAAGGACGACCGGGCGAGCGAGGAGGAGCGATGACGGCGAGGAGGACGAGCAGCTTAAGCCGGGAGGTGACGGAACGAAGTAGCGGGCTGGCTCGGCCTGGTTAGGGATTGAACGACCAAATTGGTCGCTCTACTGAAGCCAGGCTAAAGGGGTATGGATGGCGAGGCCTGTCCAGGCTCCAGCCCACTTCCAGGCAACCAAACAGGCCAAAATTGGCTCCAAGGCCAGGCTAAGGGTTGGCCACCCTACCGAACACACACAAAGAGTTTTAGGAGGAAACATGTATGTAAAACACCAGTTTCCATGTCAAAAACCGGCCAAGCTAGCATTCTTGGCCAGAAAAAGTGCTCAACCCTCTCTCTCCATGGACAAAACCAGGATCAAATAAGAGCCAAAGATGAATAATGATCTAGTTTAAGAAAAAGAGTGTGTTAAGTTAAGTAAATCATACTTCAGCAGGTTAAGTGGACTCCAAGTCTCCCACGATACTTCAGGGGACTAAAATGGAGTTCTTTGAACATTCTTTTCATTGCAGAAGGTGGCTTGGTTTTTTCCTCTAATGAACACATCATCAAGAAAGCTTTGCTGAATTGTAGAAAAACAGATTGAACACAAGTGCAATTCACAAAATAGTTACTGGAAGTAACTTGAGAAATTGAAAACCTGAAGCATTAACAGTGTAGAGACCATGTGACAAAATAATTGTTTAGGGGATACATTTATAAGTGGGCACAAGACAATTATCACAGAACAATGATTGTAGTCTCACCTCAACTTATCAGAAGGACCAAAACGCCTTTTGAAGTCTATGGATACTGCATTGGAAGGCAATGAGGCACTTGGAACTAAAGTTAATTCCATGTCCTGCCACAGGAAACGTATGAACGGAATCAAACTTAACAGGAAGTCCAAAAAAGAACAAAGAACAGCATTAAATAGCTCACCTTATAACAATAACTTAAATTAAGATCATTTTCATTATACTGAGCAGTAAGAACACCGCCCAAGAAATCAGATTTTCCAATCCCATATACAGACAGCACCTTCTCGTCATCTTCATTTCTCTTCTCTTCCACTGAAACTTGACCAATAGGGAAGTGGAATGTTGCCCTTGGCTACCAAATAAATAAAAAAAGGAGAAACCTTTTATATTTAACAGGGTTTAGATCCCATATATTATTAGCCAAAAGAGAAACTTATGTAGTGTCTTATTTAATAAGAACATAAATGTGTATAGTATTCACAAAATCTCTGAAATGCAACTTTAAGATATATGGTACATTGCATGATGCAACTGAAAATAGAAAAATATAGAGGTCAAAATTTACAAGAATAGTTCAGATAACACAGGCAAAATAGTATTTGAATGGTCAGTTTTTTTAATATTATGAACCACTTTTAACTGTTAGGGGTAGCGTTTCTAGTATTTCCCAAGGTGATACCAGAGGGATGAACTCACTAGTTTAATTCCATGACAAAGACAATCAAGATTTATCTGAACACATAACAATGATAGCAGCCTAATAGGACATCTGAACCTTGTTAGAATACATAAAGTATTTGATAAAGGATTAAAAGAAATGTCACCAGTAAAGGAACCTAGATACTCACCAAACCACTGTAAGGCACCAAAGATGATAACTCCAGTTTATATAGCGGATCGCCCAAACTAGTCATCACCGAAACTTCTCCTTGTTGCGCCTGAGAAACCAAGGAAAGGCACATTAAACCCAAAAATAATTTGTTGACAGCAACCCAATATTACATTGGCACTTCAACTTAGCAAATTTGAATATAAATGACCTAGTGAATGAAAGGGGAAAAAAATCTCTAAACAGAGTAAAAGTATGAAGTTTAAGTGCGACTAATATGCAAATACTATTCGCTGACCACATGTAAAAGCATTCCTTGACTCAAATTTACGGCGCAATACCTTGACATCGTGCGAGGCACGGAGCCGGACGGCGCCTCCAGGAAGCGAGCAGTCTCCTGGAGCAGCGCGTTGCGTGCCTCGACATCATAGAGCACGGAGAAGTGCTTGGTGATGAAGCCCACCAACGGCGCGGCGAAGAGCTGCTGAAGCGGGTCCCCTTCCTCCCCGCCCCCTTGCCACTGCGCCTGCGGGTCGCTCTGGAAGGTGAGCCGCAGCTTGGCGAGGTCCCCGCGAGCTTGCACGACACCTTGTTCACGAACACGCCCTCCTCGCTGTCGTACTCCGTGGTCACCCGCAGGCTCGGCAGCCTCCGCTGCCGTGGGACCACAGGCTCCGGAGGTGGCAGCGCGGGAGGAGGAGGAGGCGGCGGAGGCGGGGGCGACTGCGGCGGGCAGAGGAAGGTGAAGGGGCAGCGCAGCCCGCTGAGCCATGGGGGAGCTTGATGTTGAGATTAAGGGGATTCCGGTTCTGGGTGGCGGCGGCGGACGCCATGAGGTCAGCGGAGGAAGCGAGGCGAAGCGGCGGAGTTGGAATTGGAAGAATCAAATGGAGAACGAGGGTAGTCGGAAACTTTACGGCCTATGAATCCTGGGACCCTGGCACCGCTTGTTTGCTGACAGGATCTGTTGGGTCGAAAGAATACAGTGGAATTACCAATGTACCCCTCCTGAAGTTTGCAACATATATGCTATGTAAACCAACTTGCTTTAAAAAACCCGTGCAAAAACCACTCTACAAAAAGTTCATCTAAATTTAAAAAAAAAAAAATCACATATGTAGATGATATCATGATGCACAATCTCGTAAAATATTTTGTCCAAACTTGACTTTTGTTTGTGAGATATAAAAATAACAAATTTTAAGGAGGAAAGTCGCCCAATGATTTGTTAGAAATTTTAAATTCACATATTGCCAAAACCGTAATTAAATATTAGAAAGATTTAGAAAAATTAATAGAACCATGGAAGCTGGCGCAGCGATGGGTCGGGTGTGCTGCCTTCCAACAAATAGGGAGGCGGAGAACAACTTGAACGCGGCCATCGCAGCGACCGCGGCGCGTGGGTGGCCCCGGACGAAGAAGAGCGAGCCCGCGGCGGAGCCTCCTCTAGGGACTCGAAGTCGATAAGCACCGGTCGTCCTACGCGCACGGGAGCGCGCGAGGTGGCTCTATCGCGGCTTGGTGCCCGGCGGCGCAAGGCATGGCGGCCGAGGCCAGATGCGGCGAGGTCGCGGGCGAGCGTGCTGCCGGCGGCCGCAGCTAGGCAGGCGTGGCGCGCGGACAAGCTTCCCCGCCATCACCGTCCCCATCCTGCTCTGCTACTCGAGGAAGAAGATGTTGTGACAATGACAGCTAGGCCCCACGTTAAGTGAGCAAGACACAGGGGTATTTTAAGCGTTTTCACTTACCGAGCCCACGTGTCAGGACTGACAAACGGTAGGAATTGGATGGAAGGTGGACGGAATGACGTGAAGGGTAAAACAAAGCTCAACTTATCCTCGCAGGTACGTAACTTCTTTTTAGTGGCTTGACCCAACTTTCGTAATGGCACACGTCGTAAGTAAAAGTCTCCGTAACTTAACCTTCCCTGACCCTTCTATAAGGTGCCGCCTCTTCGCTCCCTCTAGCTCTCCGACGAGGCAACAACTGGGAGGGCCGCCGCCGCCGAAGCTGGTGCTGCTGCTTCTATCAGGTGGCGCCTCTTTTCTCTCTCTGCCCCCCTCCGTTGACATCTGCAGCCGGCACCTCTCCTCCGGTCCTCCCTGCCGCTTCCCCTCCCCTTCTCCCATGCGGCCCCCTTGCAGATCGGAGCTGCCATGGCTATGGGAGCCGATGGTGCGGAGATGGGAGTTTGGCCTTCCCCAAACCCTGCTGTTCCTCCTCTGCTCTTCCTCTTTCTTCTCCCTCGCCTCTTTTTGCTTTTCTGGATTTTGGTCGTGGCGATGGGGACGCCCAGGATTTGGACGCCTAGGCGACGACTTGAAAACCTAACTCCATATATCAAACATATACTCATTTTTTTCTCTCAAAATAATTGGGTATTCCCAGGAATACCCATGCATCCAGCTGGATCCGCCCATGGGAATCGTCCTAGCAATCGGCGCAAGTCTGGAGGTACATCTCTTCCAACAAAATTAGTTTTAGGCATTTTAGGCACTTGATATGTTCTCCTTCAACTTGTTTGTGGAGTTCATATAATGCATAATGTCACACTGATTTAGTTATTGATACGGTCTGATTCATTTACTGGTTTTATTATGCATTTCTTTATAGGCAACCAAATGTATTTCATTATGCTTTTAGGCACATGCTATTCTTGCTTTGTCATTTGTTGGGGGGTATCTATAATTAACCACTTTAAGAGAAAAAGTTGTTATTTGTGTTGTACTTGAATGATCATCACTGGTGGTTTTTCAGAAACCTTATGTTTGCACTTAGAATTTTCTGTTTACTGTATTTTTTTTTAATGGTTATCACGCCTCTTAATATGCCACTGCTATATATTATTAAGTTGTTAGGCAGTCCTGTTCATCTCGCTTATGACACTTGTAATTGTTATTCCACCAAACAGATAGGGCCGACCGGGCTAATTACTCCTACAACAATGATGGGGAGAAGAGTCATGCTTCTTCATTAAAGAACCTTCCTCCGATTGTTCATCATGAAACATTCTTCAGCAATGTTCAGAATGACTACAATCAAACAGGAATAGTGCCTTTGGAGGGGTGTTCTGCCAGCGAGGCTTCACAGCTTCTCAGTGACCGTATGTATCTCTGCAAAAACTTCACTCTTCTTTTTTAAAAAAAAAAAATGTATGTGCCAGAAGTTCTAACTTTTTGAGCAGGTGCTGCATGCTACTACTGTGTAGTACTCTTACATTGTAGTAATAAGGATGGAGAGTCACTTCTGTGATAACCTTAGAGGGTTGCCTTCCAAGTGTCCACATACTCAAATTTGCAATATGCCAGACAACTTATGGAACACCTGCAACCTTTGCATTTCATTCTTGGTTTTCTGGTTGTGTGTTCTACACTTTAGAATATCAAGTTGGGTGCTCCTTTAGTCCAGTACTATTTCTTTCATTGACTTACTTATTGTTCACTTATAGTAAGCCTTTTATTCTGACTCTGTAGGTTGGACTGCTGCAATGAACATGTACAATGACCCAACAATTGACCCATCAGGTGAGTCCACATAGTACTCTAAACCATTTCTCCATGGTTACTGATAAAACAAATATTCCAGTCTTTAATGTTAGAGAAGCGAGAACCACTCTGTCAGTGAGGAGAAAAATTGGACCTTACTAGTTACTTTCTTCTATGTTATTACATGCATGCCAACTTGAAAGTTGATATTATATTCTTGTGCTTTGCTCCATCTAGTGCAGCGGCTCTTTTGAATTGAGAATGTCATACACTACTCATGGAACTAGAGATGCCGTAGTGTTATATATGCAACATTAAATAACAGTAGTCAAACAAAGTAGGGAATCAGTTTTCTTAGGGCATGCTACCTGAAAAAGGTGGTCTCTTGATCAAACGATTTTTTTGAGGAAACAGGAGGGGCTCAGGAACCCCTACCGAAATCAAATGGGAATTTCAATAGCATGTTATGGATTACTATATTCTGATGAATTTATCATATCAACATGACACCTCAGATAGATATCTTTTTCTTGCAACCACCTCAGATAGATATCTGTGTCAGTGGTGCCAGTGCGGAACATGAAAAAAAAAAAAGGAAACATGTAATGAATTATGGATGTTTGCTATCTTGATATGCTGTTATCTTGATGTTTGCCCAGATAGATATGTTGTTAACTTTGCTATCTTCATGTTTTCCCAGAGAAACCAGTAATGTATTCTGGATCTAGCAGCTCAACATGGGGTCACGGTCACCTGAAGCTTCCTCATCAGGTAAGACTCGGAGTAAAATTCTTTCCGTAGTTTCCTCCTACATGTCGTTTTGCTAATTGCTGTATCCTAATTGCTTTCTGGGTCTTATTGGGATTATAGATGAACTTCCTTGAGGAGTTGCGTCGTGCACTGGATGCTCATACAGAAGTTGCATCGCCGGTCGGCAGCTGGAACTAATTGAAGTCAGCAGCATCTGCATCATTATGGGTTATGACTAATTTATGGAAGGCAGGCTATTTGCCAGGTCTATGTATGTTGTAAGGGATAATTAGGTATATGACCCTAGAAAAAAGTTGTTTAGGCATTTGGCCCTTTTCCAAACAAATTTAGCTCTATGGCCTCAATTCAAACTTTATTTAGTTGTATGGCCTTCCGTACAAAAATTTGGCCTGTAACGGTGTTTACTCTTGTGTAAAAAGACCATTTTACCCTTGATGGGAAAAAAATAAAAAAACAGAGTTTTGTATATTTTCATATTTGACACCCATTTTAACTATTTGGAAGGGTTTGTTTGCTCCTTGGGGCAGAAGGGTATAGTTTAGAGGATGGCTCTCCAGAAATTATTGTTTGACACTTGATCTTATGGATGGATGGAAATTTCAAAATTATTACCTGAATGGGCAAAAATAAAAAAGGGGGAACTCAAAAAAGAGGAAGGAAAGAGTATTTTGTTCAGAGAACATGACTGCTTTTCTGGACAATGGACCATGAGAAAGAATGAGTAATGCTGAAAGTCAATTGACACACAAATGAATCACATCCTTGGTGTCTGAAAGCAAGGTTGCCTTATGGTTTGCGTCTTCCACGAGAAGACTGAACACTAACCATCTTCATATATTAACCATCAGGCAACAATGTCATTCACTACTATCTTGTTCTACAAATTTTATCCAGGTAACTATTTGCATACAACAATAGGATCATGAAATGCACAGCAATATATTGACCAAAATGAACAGACAACAATAGGATCATGAAATGCACAGCAATATATTGACCAAAATGAACAGACAATAACTGTATCTCTTGTTCACAAACAATACAGGCAACTGAAAATTTAAATAACTACCAAATTATAAACACTTTTGACTGATAGGGGACAGGACCAAAACCCAATTTTCTAGTATCCTATTTCTGAGCCACCGCTGTCCCCAGATGATTGCTATGTATATATGCCAGAATTGGATGGATGGCCATTGTCTTCAAATGAAAGAGAACAACTTGAAGTATACAATCAGGTAGAGGGAAAGTGAGAACACTGCACAAATATGCTGCCAGAATAGAAGTGCAGATGCTTCCTTAACACCATAGCCTCTTAGACTGGCAATTGCTCCAAGCAGGATAGCACTTGGCGTGGAGTACTGGAGGAAAGCACAAAGCGGTACATATGGTTTTGCTCAACAAGTAGATGCAACTTGTCTGCTAGGGTCACAACACCAATGCCAATGCATGGGAGGATCAAAAGCCTGGCTACAATTATACCGATGATAGTCCTCATGCCCAAGGCGTTATCTTTTGGGCCTTCGGCAAGCATGCCTCCTAGAATCAACATCACTGATGGAACCACAGCAGCAGCTAGGATTTCCAAACTGTCAGTGAAGAATGACAGCGGTGCATCAGCCCCAAACACAAAACCTTTCAAGACAGGAACCATGCCGATGATGATGGCAAGTAGAGAGGCGATTGTCGGGGGCTGAAGGACGTGCTGAATTGGTGTCTTCTCAGCTACAACCCTGATCCTCCTGACCACTCTTGGCTCTGCCAAACATCTGAGCGACTTGGGGCTGCTAGGTCCAGCACCAGAAGTTCCTTCTTCAGTGAAATCAATATCAGGAAACGTGTTCTGTGAGGAGCCTGAAATGCTCATGAAAATCCTTGCGATGAATGGTGTCTTTGAATGCTCAGTTACTTTGTCAGCCATCCCTGGCCATTCCGCCTCATGAAGCAGAGACCTACTGTAGTTGCTGATCTGCTCCTCGGGTTCTTCCTGTATCTCATTCCCTCCCCAACAATCTCATAGAACTGCATCGGTGGCTCCATCATGTGGTAGACCAAGGTGTAGACAAGAATGACCGCAACCCACTGCGCGAACGAGACATAAGCGATACCCATGGTGTCGCATCCAGGGCCGAAGGGATGGTCATTGGTATGGCAGACGGACCCGATGATCGCAATCGGGAGGTTCCCCGTGTTGCCAAACCCGGTCATGATCACCGTGAAGCGGAACAGGTGCGGCGGCGGGCGGCAGATGAGGCAAACGACGTAGCCAAGAAGGCAGCCGATGGCAGTGCTGATGAGCACGTTGACAGGGATGAACCACCAGTGCAGGACGTTGTCTATGGTGACCGACTGGCCGAGGTGGACGAAGATGAGGCAGGGGAGGAAGAGCGCGAAGACGAGCTTGCTCAGCAGCTTGAAGGTGGCCCTGGGGATGACCTGGACCCGCGGGTTGGCGAGGACCAGCCCGATGACGGCCAGGCACAGCAGCTTCATCAGCGGCACCACGGCTGACACCCAGTCGCCATGGACGGTCACCTGCGGGTCCATTGACCAGAGCATTGTCTTGTCGCTGCTAAAAAGCTTCTTGCCTTTCTCTGCCTTCAGTGCTCAAAGCAGCCCCTTCTTCTAAACTCTGAAGAAAAGAATCCCACTTTTTTGTTTCTACAGCTAAATTATGTTTTTCTCGCGCAGATACAGTGCCCAATCAGATACAAAAGGCCGGTATATCTGCATAGGAAATTAATGTAGAAGATTCAGCAACGGAAGGAAAACTACAAAGTTGTATTATACACAGGACTGATAATAGCAAAATTCTAGCTTGGACTCTGTGCGGATCTTGCAAAGTACTCAGTAATCGGTACTTGACTCGTGTTCTAAACTGTCTACAACTCTCAAATTTCAGATCTTGGCAAAAAAAGATTCAGGCAAACCAATCAGCAACGAACGAACTCAGAAACGGCAAAAGATCACCGCAGCGGAACCAAACTCTGCAAGATTCACGGCAATACTTACATGGAGTTTCGATCGATCTGGGAATGGAGGAGCGATGGGGCCTCTCCGCGATGCGCTGAGGCAGAGCGAGCTGACAGCAGCGACGAAGAGAGAAGGAATTCAGATAGGAGGGGAGAGTGGCGGCGTGAACGGAATCCAGATTTACCGAGAAACTTTCTTTGGCGTTTCCGCGTGGCATTGTGATAACTTGTCGAGATCGAGACAAGGGCGTGGGGCCCAGATGGCAGAGATGTGTGTGATGATGTGATCTGACGATTTTTATTTTATTTTCCTCTGGAAAATGCACGTGAATTCGAGGCTCTGATGGGGACAGCAGCATCCGCATGTGGTCTTGATCAGGATCAGATCGGCGATGCCATGTTACTTTGGCAAAGTGATTGAGGCTACGGTTGGATCTCAGAATTGGGGAGGCGAATAGAGTTGGATTATACCAGTTCAAATGCAAGGAGAATTTAGCTGCTGCTCAAAATTCAGGGCTTAGCTCATAGAAAAAAGAACCCAAGGTCCGGAATAAAATTTTAATCCATGGTATCTTTTTATTAATGTATAATAACTTAGGGTAATCTACCCATTATATCACACCTTATTTGTTTGATCGCTAAACCACGGCACGGAGAATGGAGATGACTGAGAAGGATTTTGATTGTGAATTTAATCTTCTCATTCCCCTAATTTCCTTGGTTTAAGGATGAAACAAACAAGTCCTCGGGATTAAGGAATTTGGAGGGGACAAGAAACCTTCCACCCCTCACTCACATTGATACCATTTTTTTTTAAAAAAAAATCAAGCTGGTTACCAGCGAGCGGGTCAAGGAATTTGAAGGGAACAAGAAATCGTTTCCACATAGGAGTAGACGCCAACGCGCTGGTAGTGCAGTGGTGCGCGCTCCCGTCGTGGAGGCCACTGGCCCGATTTTTCTCTGTTTTCGCCGGATTTATTCGGGGCTGTTACCTCTCCGCGTGGGCTCGCTTAACGAATATTGCGAATATTTAACTTGTTACCCTTTGAAGGACTTGACTTCCAAGTCCGTGAAGAATCTGTAGATCCTGTTTTTGTACGTAGGTGGTGTGTGTCGGTGTGCGTATGTGTATGTGCCCAGATACTAACCGTACTGAGAGGCATCGTAAAAAAAAAAAGTTTCCACGTAGACCACTCATGGATACATTAAAACCCTCTAGGACATTTTTGACGCATTTTTTTTTTAGCTATGGCTCTTCCTACACCAACAATGTAGAGCTTTTTTTCTCTCGCTTCACAAAAGGAACGTGGAGTTAGGAGAAACTATGATTTTGGCTTCTCTGTAGCACAGACCTAGACCTTGAAGGAGCCACCCTTAATATGCTATGGAGAGATCGAGGCATCCCAATAAAATGGTTGAAGCTCTGAGTTCTGAATTACTCTCCAGGTTTAATTTTATTCTCCCCCCCCCATGGCGGCTAGATCCAGCGCAGCCATGGCCGCATCCGCGCGGCACGCCACCGTCTCTTCCCCTATCCCTCCCTCGTGGGACGCAGATATTCGGATCAAGTCAATCATCCCAACCCATCCAGAACAACGCGTTAGAGAGGAAACGTATTCGTCAAACAAATGGGTGTTACCCGCCATAGAGGTTGAAATACAATGAGGGCATCCCCCGTCTCGGGACGAAGACTTCGCGGGACCACGGAGGTTGGGCAGAGCTCGAGCTCGTTCTTGGGAAAAACCTCCGTCTCGAACGAGCTCCCTAGGGAGCGTGAAGGTACGACGAACTCCACTACGGCAGCGAGCTCTTCCCGTCTCGAACAAGCTCCCCGGCACTCGGACCCAAGAACGATCAAGAGAATCCGCGCACGATTCATAAGATCGCGGGTTCATTTCTACGCGACCCGCCGCAACCCACGATCATATCCGGCACCGGGGCAAGATCCCGGCTGCAGCGCGGCGGCGTGGAGCCGCAGGTCACGCCAGCCCGACAAACGCAAGGGACAACGCTGACGCGACAAGGATGACCTCGGGCGGACGAGGTCAAGTTCCTGGCGAGCTCTCCCGCCACACGTTTTCCCGCGACACCAAGTACGAGCACGGCGCGGCGGGCGGCGCCTCATGATCTCGCCGCAGCACCGGCGCCTCGACGGCGGCACGACGCTGGAGTCGGCGGCGGCGGGATGAGCTCATTGTCTCCTTCTACACCGGCCGACGAGCTCGAAGCTCGTCATCCGCACGCGCACTATGTATCGGGATACCGGAGCCCGCCCTATTCTACTCTACGGCGGCCGGGCGGGCGTGTCGTGGGATAGGATAGCGGCCAGGGGAGTGCACGCCGGACAGCCCGGCGTGCCCGACATGGCAGGGGAATTCTTCTCTTCTACCCCTCCTACTTGTATTTCTTCCATCACACAGTCCTCAACCCGATGGCGCCCTGTGAGCTCCCCTTGGGACTATAAAAGGGAGGGCTCCGCCACCGGGTGAGGGCAAGCTCTCTGCACACTCGAAACACACACACACACCGTTCGACTCCACTCATCACACAGGAGACTTGAGAGCTCACTTCCCTCTCGTCGGCTTGTATTCGCCCCGACACGAGCACTTTGAGCTCGATAGTGCCACACACTTTGGACTAGGGTGCTCGGTAGCCCAACCAGTATAAACCTCCGTGTCATTGTTCTTAAGCTAGGCCATCGTTGCACACATTAGCCGGGTCGGTGCCATCGTGACCGTGGTATACGACCACGGCGCTTGGCGCGCCGAGGTAGAGGGGCGCTAATGTGACGTTCACCACTTCGATGGCTCCCTTCACCACCGTTCCGGCGTCCGGCCGCACCGATGCGCCGGGACCCTGGACGCGGCACCAGCCCGAGGGCTCCTCGTCGGAGCCACCTTCCTCGGTGGTGCCGACGAGATGACGCCCCCGCCTCATCCCCGCGACGCTGCCGACGCCCGTCGGTGCGCCCGGCCGGGATCCGACTTCCGTCCGCTAAGCCCCATACGACGGCGGCCGACCACTTCTTCGTCGTCATCGTGGACCTGCTTCCGCGCATCCCTCGGCCCGAGCCGAGCTCAAGAGCTTTTCCGAGCGCCACCTTCTTCACCGCCAACGTCGTCCCTGCGGTCTGGCCGGACGAGCCGCTCTCCTCGACGAGTTCTCGCGGCCTACGACGAGATGTACCCCGAGGGACAGCTCTTCCCGCCGGGGCGGCGCACCGCTTGGAGCGACGGTCTCGAGACCGCGGCTGGGCGCCTTGAGCCTCGCAGGGTCGACCCCACACGCTAGTGCTACATGTGCGGGCGTCCGATGGCGGCGGCGCGGCTACCACAACAGGACGAGTCCTCCCAAAGACACCCCTAAGACACTCGGGGTCGAGACTCGATTTGGCCGCTCAACGGCGCCCTCCCAAGCGGGTGCACGAGCACCTCGACGAGCTCAAAGAGGCTGAGGCGTGAGATCGCGCCAGTGAACGCCGACGCCCTCCCGAGGAGGTGGGGAGGCCGACAGTGCGGGCTCGAGGACGGGAGGCGCGACGCCGCATTGATGAGGCCGGCGACCTTTCGCCCGATCTTGGACGAGCGACGCAAAAACCCGGTAGCGCCACCGAGGCTTCTTCACGAGCTTCCCGAGGCCGAGGCGCCGGAAGCCCGAAGGCTCCACCGGCCGCTGCGCTTCCTCATCGGGAGGGCCACGAGCGACGGGTGGAGAGCTCGGAGTCGCACGGGACGCCCGGAAGAGCACGAGGCCTCCTCCAACCGCAGGCCGAACCGAGGAGAGTCTCCATGTGTCCACGCACGCCGACGGGTGGGAGAGAACCGCTGACGCCCGGACACCCCCTCGACGCCGCGACGACGTGGCGGAGGCGCGAAGGAAGCGCCCGGACATCGGGCCCCGCCGACCGCCGCGACGACAGACGAGACAACGACCGCCCGCCCAGTCCTACAAAGAAGAGGAGGGCGGCCGCACGACGGTCGGGAGGACCGCTTGGCCGTAGTCCGACCCCGAGGTCGGGAGGAGCGCGCCCCCCCTCACCACGTGGTGCTCGAGCTTGAGGCGGAGGCGCGAGGGCGGAGTTTCACCCGGGACGGGAGGAGGCCCCGGGTGCCTGGCACCCGGGTTCACGACGCCGTTCCCTCAGCGCTTCCGAGCCCCGACCTCCGTCCAAAGTACAATGGAGAGACGGACCCCGGCGTCTGGCTCGAAGACTACCGCCGCGCGTGTCGCGGGAGAGCCGACGACGAGCTCTTCATCATCCGCAACCTCCCCCTATACCGCCGACACGGCTCGCTCCCGGCTCGAGCACTTTCCCCGCAGGTATGATCGACAAACCGGGCGCGACCTCGCGATGTCATTGTTGGTAACTTTGGGGGGGACCTACTTGCGCCCGAAAGCAACACGTGGGACCTCCGCAGGCGCAGCGGCGGAGGAGAGCCCGCGTGACCATATCCGGCGCTTCCAAGCTCGCAACGAGCTCACCGATGCCACCGATGCGAGATCATCACCGCCTTCACCTTCGGACGACACAGAGACGCCACCGTGAGCTCGGCACTCGCAAGCCCAAGACGGTGAAAAGACCTCCTCGACCCCTCGCCACGAACCACGCCGGGGCGAGGGAGGCTATCTCCGCAGCCCCTCCACGGCACCACGGGCAAGGGCAAGGAGAAGGCCGGCCCGATGAGGCCGGCGCAAGGCTCAAGCTCGCGCCCAAGAAGAAGAACAAGAACAAGCGCCGGCGCTGGGCGAGGACGACTTCACAAGTAGCCGCCAAAAGAAGAAGCCGGCGCTAAGGCCGCTGGCCCGGTGCTCCCAAGCGACTTCTTCGAGAAGAAGCTCGACCTGCCCCTGCCCCAACCACGAGGGCCCGTACACAAAGTTCGGTGGACTGGGCAGTTCCTCGCGAAGTTCGTAGAAGGCGCGGGGGAAGGGAGAGGGTGCGGCGACGAGCACCACGGGGCGAGTTTGACGGCCAGCGGGTGACAAGGACGTCTTCTTTTCGAGGATGGCGCCGCCAACGCCGCCTTGGCGGCCCACCAACAGAGGAGTCCAAGCGCCGCCGTAAGCTCCTACAAGCGTGAAGTCCTCTTCACCGAGCCCGCAGCCGCCCTCCTACCTCAAGTGGTCCGAGGCCCCGATCACCTTCGACAAGAAGGACCATCCCGTACACATCCCACATCCGAAGGTTCCTCTCGTCGCCGGTCCCATAGTCGGCACTAAGCGCCCCGGCAAGGTGCTGATGGACGGTGGAAGCGGCCTCAACCTCCTCTACGCCGACACCATGGAGGCTCTCAAGATAACGCGAGCTTGACTCCGACCCTCCACCTTGACCCCATCCACGGGTAGTGCCGGGAAGGCGCTTGCCGCCGGGCCGATCGACCTCCCCCGTCACCTTTGGGCGACCCGAGCAACTTCCGCAGAAGGAAGTGCTCACCTTCGAGGTGCTCCCGCACAAGAGCGCTTACCATGCCTTGCCGGGCGCCGTGCTTACGCAAGTTCATACCGCCCCCAACTACACGCACCTCAAGCTCAAGATCCCCGCCGAAGGGCGTGATCACCGTCAACTCCACCTTCGAGCGTGCCTTCAATCGCGACAAGGGAGTGTCGTGCAAGACGCCGACGCCCTCATCGAGTCGGAGAAGCTCATCCCCGAGATGCTCGCGCGCGCCCGCAGAGGACTCCGCCGAATAAGAAGGCCGCGAGCACGCCGAAGAAGGTGGCAAGCTCCTCCGCTGAGCTCGAGAAGGCGGCGGATCCTTCGAGCCTGGACGAGACGCTTAAGGCGGTGAAGGTCCACGAGGAGGGGCGCACCGCTCGCATCGGCCGAGCCTCTCCCAAATAGGAAAGCGAGCTTCGTCGGACTTCCTCCGCGCCGAACCTCGACGTGACCGCTGTGGAGACCCCTGACATGCCCCAGATACCGAGGGAAGTCGGGCCGAAAGCACTCCTTAAACATCAAGCCCGCTCGGCCGGTGAAGCAATGCTCCGACGCTTCGACAACGGCAGCAGCGGCAGTAATCGAGGAAATAGATAAGCTCTTAGCGGCCGCCAAGTATGAGGTGTATCATCCCGAGTGGATAGCCAACCCCGTACTAGTTAAGAAGAAGAATGGGAAATGGAGAATGTGTGTTGATTATACGAAGTCCGAACAAGGCATGCCCAAAGGATCCATTTTCTTTGCCGCAAGATCGACTCAAATCGCTGACTCCACCCTCCGGTGCGAGACGCCCGCTTTTCTCGACGATACCCAGCTATCATCAAATCGCGATGAACGAGCTCGACTCGCCAGCCGCCACCTCCTTCATCACTCCCCTTTGGCGCTGCCTCCGCACGTAACCATGCCTTTTGGGCTAAAGAACGCCGGCGCCACCTTCGTGAGGTGCATGGAGAAAGTCTTCAAAGAGCTCGAGAAGCGCTGCGGAGGCATACGCCGATGACATCGTGAGTCAAGACGAAACGGCCTCCGAGAGAGTTTCATCCCCTCGACCTCAAAGAGGTCTTCGAGAAAGCTTCGCGAGTTCGGGGTAAAGCTCAATCCCGAGAAGTGCGTGTTTGAGTTCCGCGAGGAAAGCCCCTGGCCATCGTGATCCGAGCGCAAGATCGGCCAGTCCCCGAGAAGACAGAGGCCATCCGCAACATGGGCCCTATCAAGAACGCCAAGAGCGCGGTACGCTTACGGGGTGCCTCGGTCGCCCCAGCAGATTCATCGCTCGGGTTAGGCGAACTTAAGCTCTCCCGCTATATTAAGCTCCCGAAGAAGTCCAGCCGCCTCGGATCCGAGGCCCAGCCGCACTTGACTTCTAAAAGAGCTCCCCGCAGAACCCACCCATACCACACCACCCAAGCCTGACGAGCCGATGCCATCAGACATCGCGGCCACCTCGCAGTGGTAAGCACGGTGCTCGTGGCGGAGAGGGAGGAGGAAGGCCATGCGCCTGAAGTGTAACGCCGGCCTACTTTCCGCCGGCCGAGGTCCTCTCCGACACAAAGACGCTGCATCCTCAAATTCCAAGCTTGCCCACGCACTCCTCATCACACGCCGCAAATTGCGAGACGACTACTTCGACGCCACCCCGATCACTGGGCCGCCTCCTGCTCGCGCTAGGCGAGATCATCCGCAGCCCCGAGGCTACAGTGATGCATCGCTAAGTGGGGATCGAGCCCATGGGGTCCGCGACATCCAGACGCCCGAGGACGCCATCGTCTCAGTCTCCCCGACTTCGGTCGATCGGATTCGAGACACGGGCCAAACGCAAGACCCGACGACGTCGAGCATCGGACGCCTTTTACTCGACGGCCTATGAAGAAGATGACGGCCGGAGCAGTCCGTCCGGCCTGGCAAGAACGTGCAACGAGAGCGCATGAGGTACTGGACCGCTCTTCACTTCACCGCTCCAACAACGCCGCCGAATATGAGGCTTTAGGAACCAGATGCGACGCCGCCGAGCTTGGCATCAAGCGCCCGAGTTCGAGGGATTCCAAGCTCGTGGGCCGATTGCCACGAAGGAAGCCGCATCATGCCCCTCGCTGATGATTGGCGCATCTCGCAAAGGTACGCGAGCTCGAAGAACGCTCTCGACGGGCTAGAGTTCATCCACATCCTGCCATAACGGGCGACGCCGACGCCCCGCTTAAGCCGCTCCGACGACTACAAGTCCCGCCCGGTGTCTTTGGCGCATGATTCAGTACATACCCTCCATCCAGCCTCAAGGGGGAAGGCTCGAACTCCACGCACATTCCGGCCGGGACTCCGCTTTGTCCCTTTCCCACCAACCGAGGACCTCTCGAGCTCGAGTCGCCGATGGAGGTCAACGCGAGGTCAACCTCGCTTGATCCGAGGTCCTCGCAACCTCGGGAAGATGCCCCGAGAGCCGATCGGGCGGCTCCCATCCTAGCATGGCTACAGACGGCAAACTCCCCGCGGAGAAGGAAGAAGCCAGGCGACGCCCGCCGAGCTAAGTCCTACGGCCATCATCGAGCGCGAGCTCTACAGAGGGGCGCTCGGGGGTGCTCCAACGCCGCATCACCTTTGAGAGGGGCACGAGCTCATCGAGAGATCCACGCCGCCGAATGTGGACATCACGCTGCCCACGAGCTCGTGGGCAAGGCATTCCGCCAAGGCTTTATTGGCCGACCGCCGCCAACGCCACCGATCGCACGCCGCAGGGATGCCGCCGCCAAGCAAACGCACCTCCCGGCCGCAGCCCTCCAAACGATCCTCATCACTTGGCCCTCGCGCGGCCTGGGACTCGACATGGTCGATCCTTCACAAGGTCGCCCGGCTTCACTCACTCGCCGCCATCGACAAGTTCACCAAGTGGATTGAGGTAATGCCCATCTCGCGCACGAGATCGCAGAGATGGTCGTTCTTCGACCGCATCATCCATCGCGCTCGGCGCATCGAACCTCGATCGCCACCGACAACGGCACTAACTTCCCCACCGCATCTTCCGACCGGTGCGACGACTACAACGTCCGCCAGATCGGGCCTCCGTTAGCCACCCGAGGACAAACGCGTAGCCAAACGCGCTTCAACGGCTTGATTTGCTGTGGATTAAAGCCGAGGATCTTCAAGAGGCCGGAGAAATTGGCGACGATGGCTCGTCGAGCCCCCGCAAATATTTGGAGCCTCAGACTACTCCAAGCAGAGCCGTGGTGGACCCCCTTCTTTCTCATCTTCGGCTCAAGCCGTGCTCCCCACCGACCTCGACTACGGTGCGCCTCATGAGTACAAAACAACGACGCCGCAAGAATTCGCACTGAAGACGGGCGACCAGCTCAAAGAGGCCCGCCGAGGTCGCGGCCGCACATTCAGCCAAGTACCCTAGCCGATGCGCCGTTACCACGACCGCCATGCTCGGACGAGTTCAACGCCTGGGCGACTGTGTCCCGCCGACGAGCAATGCAGAGCATGAAGGAGAAACACAAGCTCTCTCGCGCGCCGAAGGACCGCGCTCACCATCGCCCCGAGTCCTCCGCCTGTGCTCATACAAGATCCAGACTCCGCGGTCGCGAGCTCGCCAACTCTTGGAACATCGAACAGCTACGTCGCTTTTTACCCTTAGATGCATTTTGTAATGTCACTTTTGTGCGAACTCGAATAATAATGACACACCTCGATGCAAAAGTTGTGCAAGCATTCGATCTCTTTTTCGACGGTCCGTTACAATGGCGCTCTTTACCTCCAAAGAAGGCCCGCCCTTGCTCGGCTGGGCTTCAGGGGATGGGGCGCACACACCGCCTTTTTACGAACTCTTTTTCAAAAACACGAACACTCGAGGAAGAGCTCGACCGACTCAACCTCGCACTCATTACCTACCTTTCCAAGAAGCGTTGAGTCCGGCAAGCTAAAAAGGGTCCTCGAGCAACATCTTCGACGAGGTCCAACGTGCTTGCCCAACGAGCTCTAACGCCCCCGCGGCCAACGAGAAAAAGGCCCCTTGCCTCAATCGATAAGAATGCAAACTCGAAAAACTACAAGCTAGTCGGAAGCACAATCACGGGGAAGATAAAATGAGTGATCCATAACAAAGATAACTTGTTATATTTACATCTTGCCCCAAGCTCTGGGGACTTAGGTTTATGACAAAGAGGCGGCGCCTCAAGCTACCTAACTTTGCGGCCTACTCCTCATCATCGAGGGACGAGTCCGTTTTCACCTCCTCCTCACCAAAGAGTGGGCTCGAACACCCCGGGCTCCCTCAACGGCGAGCCGGAAGAGCTTCCTCGCCCGGCTTCATTGAGCGGGCCTCGCGACCGGCCCACGATGTCGTCGGCTCGACGCCGCGGTGAGCTCCGGCCGGCCTTTGCCCATTATTTTGGGCGAGGCTTCAAGCTTGGGGTAGTGGGCGAGGACCACGGGGCCGGCCTTATGAATAGCACGAGCGGGCGTTGTCCCCACCACGGTCGGGGCACGCAGCACCGGTGTGCCGGACCCTCCACCTCCTCGACTCCCGAGGGCCACCGCAGACGCCTCGACATCAAGCACGAGGTTGGTGTGCTCGCTCCGCCTTCCGTGCCGCCGCTGGCCTCGGCCGCCCCGCCGCTGGCACCTCGCCAGGCCTCAACCTCCTTAGGACCGGAGCTCCCTCGCCTCTCGTTTAAGACCGGCCCCGCACGGGCCACGAGGGGTCACGCTGGGCCGGCCGCCGAAGGTCCTTCTCCTTCGATCCGGGTGAGCCGGGTGTGCGTCGGCCCGAGGACCCGCGGCGGCCGTGGACCGGTCCTTCTCCTCAAGCTCCCGAGCAAATCCCGCCGATTTTCTTCTTCTCACCTGCAGAAACGAACAAATCAAAATCATGAGATTCAAAGCAGAAGAAGAGAAGCGCCTTACATGCCGGCCTGATAAAGCTCTTCCCCGCTCCTCCCACAGAGAAAGATTCTCGGCATGAGGCGGGGATCCTCGGCCTCAGAAGCACCAAACGACCGAATCGGCCGGTCGGCCTCGTGGTCGTAAACTAAGGTACCCGCCCCCGGCCCCAGGGAGCTCAAAGACAAAGGAGAAAGGACGAGCTCGAAGAGGAGTCACTCACCTTCCAACTCCTCCTCACGGTCCCCGGAGCGCCCTTCCCTTGGCGTCACATTCCTCTCCAGCGTCGTGGCCGACGTTTCGAGCTGCGGGCGCCGGGATTCCTTGTCCTCCAGGGCCGACGGAGGTCGCCGAGCTCCTACCCGCATGAGCTCGCGGCCGGCCGCGGCTACGGGCAACGATTCTCCTCACGCTTCCCCGCCGCCTGCCTTGCGGCGGACTTCATTGGCGACCTCCTCCCGAGCCTCGGTGGTGGTGTGTTCGCGGACCTCACGATATGCTCCGCAACGCCGTCGACACCGCCGGAGCTCACGCGGCAGCGACGACACTTGATGAGCCCCCTCGCGGCGGGACAGGGCTACGCCTAGCCTCCCAAGGCCCTTGATCTCGGTCCCGGCCTCCACCACATGGTTGCCGACCAGGCCACGCCCCGCAAGTCCTATGGAAAAATAGGGTCCACCGTCGGGGTTCAAAACCGGACAAAGGCGCGAACGCGGACTAAGTCTTTACCGAATGATGATGTGGAAGGGTGGAGACACGCCGCCCCCTCTCAGGTGGGAAGCTTGGCCCGGCACCTGCGGGCCGGCCGCGGGTGACGCCGTGCCGCCGACCACGGCACGGCCGACGCGGCCCGGCCCTCGGCCGACCTCCAACAAGCTCTCCGGAGCGTCCCCCTACCGACAACATACGGCGCGGTCGGTCGTGGAATTTTGAGGCGTCACCCACGCACCAAGAGGCGCCCCTCACCCCGGGCCTCGATGTGGCGGCGCTCGTGGAGGAGCACCACCCGGGCGACGGGGTGCGGGCGGGGCGCCGGGGACCCCCCGGGCACAGGGGGTCTCCACGGGCGAGCTCGGCTCGGCGACCACGCCGCGCACGCTTGTGTCTCCGGAGCCTCTCGCCGCCACGGCCTCGCGACGAACTCATCCGCAATCGGCGTCGCGGCGCCGCATCTCTCCGACGCCTCGCCCTCATGGTCCCCACGGCGGGCTCATCAACAACCATGTCGCACGCGCCCGTATGTTCGGGGCGCCTCACGCGCCTCGCGGCCGAGGTGAGGACTCGCCCCGCCCGGGGGCTGTCAAGGCGCGCTTGCGACGCCCGCCTTATCTCCCCGGCGAGCGGACAGCCCTCTCCGGTCCGAGGTGCATCTTCACTTCCTCCACTTCTCGGGGGAGCCGAGGTCGATCACCACGCCTCCACAAGGTCGCTGACGGGGAGCGCTGGGCACCAGTCCTCAGCATGCAAGGCAGAATTTAGTGTCCCAAGAACGCCATCGCTTCGAGTCACCGGAACGGAGCCGATGACGACGGCGCATGGCGCTCCCTCCGGACCTCGGCTCGGCCCCGTTCCCCCCAAGGGCCCAGGAGAGCCACCACCCGAAGGGCTTGCACGATGGGAGGGGAGGGTCGCCGAGCCGAGCTCACGTCAGTCACCTTTCGGCCGCTTGAAGGGGATTAGGAGCTCCCAAGGGCTTGACTTTCGCCCGCAAAGACGAAAGAAGGCCGAGGTTAGCACCGAGAAAAAAAGCTCTCGGCCGGCGAACGCGCCGGCGAGTGAACGGCCAACTCCAACGCTTGCCGATGGCTACGGCGCCTCTTCTTCTCCCTCTTCTCTCCCTACGGGCTCGGCTGGCGCTCTCTTCCTTTGGGCCACGGCCTTGGAGGAGGGGGCACCGCGCCCAGCCTTGGCGAACCGCTCGAGGTCGTCGGAGCCACCCAGACGACGACGTCGCAGCGCTCTTCGACCTTTGGACAAGCGAGCTCTTGGGTCTCGCGGTTGGCGTCGTCGACCTCCCGCGGCTCGCTCTCCCCGATGACTCGGCAAGATCGACAACGGCGCCGACGGCCGCCGCGAGCGCAGCGCATGGACGAGGGGAAGCCATAGGCTCGCCGGCCGGAGGTGGGGCTTGAGGTACACCGATCCAACCTACGAAGATCAAAGGAGACCGACTCTTTAGACACGATGAAGTCGGCCCGATCATTAGACAAGGAAAGGAACTCACCGGCCCCCCTCCCTCAAGGCGTCGGGCGGCGCCATGGGGATGTCGTTGTTCGCCAGATTTTGAAAGGCTTCCGGTTCCCTCGCGAATGATGTACTCCACCTCATCTACCGGAAGCGGGTGGCGGGCACCACCGTGCCCTCGAAGGGCTTCTTTCCTCGACCATCTCCCGGATGCGAGAACTCTCCGCCTCGGGGGGGGACGACCCCGCGCCCCGGGCCCCGGCGCAGAGGAGGGGCTCCAGAAGAGGTTGGCACGCTTGAGCAGCTCCACCACGAAAGCGACCTCCTTAACCCGATGCAGCGAGGTTGGGATGGGGAGCCTCCCTCCACAAAGTTGTCTGAGTCGAGGAAGACCCGCCCGGTGAACTTCTAAGGGGATGCTCCTCATCGTTCTTCAATAAAACCACTCGCCTCTCCACCCGGTATTCGACGAGCGAGACGATGGTGGGATACTTCTCCTTCACGCGCGGGGCGGGGCTGCAAGACGATGCGTTCTATGGGGACGGCCTCCTTCAAGCCGGGCCGGAGCGGCGCGTGACCCACGTGGAAGAAATGCTTGAACAGCTCCCGGTCGGGCTCAATCCCCAACCATCCCTCACAAAAAGACGGTGAAGGCCGAGATGTGGAGGATCCCGCTGGGGTTGAGGTGTTGGAGCTTCTGGCGCCCCAAGATGCAAAATGAATCGAAAGAAGTCGGACGACGGGATGCCCAGCACTTCGCCGTGGAAGGAGGCGAAGGAGACAATGTAGCTTGCCTGAGGGGCGGGAGGAGGAGGTTGGTGGTGGCACGATCCACCGTGCCTCGGTCGGCCGGCGGAAGGCCGCCGATCGTCACGCGCTCAGCAGCATGTCCTCGCCCGACTCGACGGGGGCGACCACGAACCCATGACTCCCTCCCGATCCGACGGCGATGCTCTCGGGAACCGCGCGGAAGCTTTCCTCTCTCTCCCTCCGGCGCGGCGCGTGCCAAGGCGGCGCAGATCTAGGGCGTAAAGGCAACAACGGACTCGGCCGGCGGAAAGGAAAGTGAAGGGGAAAACCCCTGAATCTCCCTCCTATTTATAGGATGAGCTCGGGCGGACTGCCGACGCGGCCGGCCTAGGGGTGGCCCACCGCTTCCACCCGGGAGCCTCCACGCCCCCCTCCTCTGCACGCCACGTGGCGAAACGGAAGGCGAGCGCCGCGCGAACAAGAACGGTCACCCTAATGGGTAACTTTCTAACGGTAACTTTTCCCAACAACTCTTTTATCAGAGACAAAAAGTCCCCCGAAGTGTTGCATTTCTTGCGCAATCACTAGAAACAAGGTTTAGAACCCATCTCTAATAACGGCTGAATGCGCCGGCTGATATTCCTACGTGAAACCACCGTGTCGGTGATTACACTAGGTACATCAACGGTGATAGATCTAGCCAAACAAGATATTCATCCGCAAGCGCACGGATCTATCATTGTAGCATTTCACCCGGGAAGTATTGAGGGTATCGTTATTTATATTTTCCCAAAGGAAGGCATGGTGTAAAAAGTCTCTAATTGGACATGGTCAAGATGACACGAATGTATAATAGACCAATGCTCATAATAGGGGTAAAATAGAATAGGTAGTAGGATAACTTGACACACACACACGAGCCAATCTCAAGGATAAAGGGAAAATAATGAATAAAAGAATAAATCTAACATGAAGCAGGCATATCCTAGATAGTCATGTCAAGATAGCAGATACACACATGTTTTTCTTGTTAGAGATTCTAGTTCAAGAAAGCCAAGGTCTCTCTCGAATTACTTCGAGACGCACCGCAATCGCCCAAATGGGATGGAGACCGGCATTTAGCAGATCGCGCCACACCCGAACGTGGGGGATTACAAGGGACGGACAAGGTCGTCATCACAACCCGGCCGCCCTACCCCCTCAACCGTGGGATGCGCCACAAAAGATAGAAAACCCTTAGTCCAGACACCACGTCTACACTAGTGGTTATTACCGCGGCGTGTATACAAAGGCTTACCCGCCCCCGGGGTCCTTCTACCGTGAGCACCGCCCGAAGGAACGGCTATCAATCCCGCAACCCAACATCAACCAAGTCTAACTCTAGGTAGAACTCATCATATTGATCTAGCTCTTGGTCTAAAACATGTGTGTATGATAAATTAAGCACGATGTTCCATAAGACAAGATCATGATATAGAAACTATATACTAGTTCATCAATCAAGATTATGTCACAAGGACTTTGCTCTAATTCAAGAACATGACTATATTGATAAGTAGAGAACAAGAACAAGATGAAGAACTCTAAATTGATCATACCGAATAGCTCCAAAATGTCTTGCTCTCCTTTATTAATCCTTGCCAAACTCCTCCTAAGTACAAACTAAGAAGAAGAAGAAGAAGAAGAAAGAAGAAGAAGAAGAAGAAAAGGAGAAGAAGAAGAAGAAGAAGAAAAAAAAAAGAAGAAGAAGAAAAAAGAAGAAGAAGAAGAGAGGCTACATTGTGTGGTGTGTGTTGAATGAGGGGGAGAGGGCCTCCTTTTATAGGTAGAGGAGAGGGGGCTCTTTGGAAAACGTCCCTCCCCACATGGAAAGAGCCAAAACCGTCCTTGAACACCTTCCAAATCTGCTTGAACCGACAATCCAACGTCTTAGACGGCCGGTTTTTGGAAGGTAACAAACCGTCTCGCCAAACACGGGCCCGAACCGCCCGGGATGGGTGCGAGCGCACGGGTGTGGTGCGCGCACTGACTGACTTCCGGTTCGGGGCGGGCCGGCCTTGGCAGTCGGGCGTGTTTGGGCTTGAAAAGTTGTGTGGCGATGTTTGCTCGGCCCGATTCGCGTGTTTGGTCCATTCCTCCCTTGGGCTTGATATTCTCCAGAATGCGCTTTTTGAGGAGGCGCCTTTTGGTGTATTTTCCACTTGCTTCTCATATAAATCTGCACAATATTATTTTGGCACTACAAATGGAATTATGTCAATAATAAATGTATATGTGTGTAGCAAGGTATAGTTTCAACCCCTAATTGGTAGAATGTTGACGTTACAAATGTGCCCGCCTCGAACGAGCTCCTGGGCCGCCGACCCAAGAACGATCAAGAGAATCCGGCGACGATTCATAAGATCGCGGGTTCGCTACGACCGCCAAGAAACCCACGATCATATCTCGCCTCTGGGGCAAGATCCTCGGCGGCACGCGCGGCGGAGCCGCCGTGTCACGCTTAGGCCCCGACAAACGCAAGGGACAAACGCCACGCGACAAGGATGACCTCGGGCGACGAGGTCAAGTTCTTGGCAGCTCTCCTGGCCACACGCTTTCCCGCGACACTGGGCACGAGCATTTGGCGGCGTGGCGGCGCCCATGATCTCGCCTCGCAGGCACCGGCGCCGCAGGCCGACGGCGGTAATGACGCGGAGTACTACGGCGGCGGGACGAGCTCATTGTCTCCTTCTACACCGACCGACGAGTCTCGAGCTCGTCATCCCGCACGCACGCACACGGGATACGGAGCCGCCCCTATTCTACGCCCCCCCTACGGCGGCCAGCGGCGTGTCGTGGGATAGATAGCGGCGGGGAGCGCACGCCGGACAGCCCGGCGTGCCGACATGGCAGGGAATTCTTCTTCTACCCCCTCCTACTTGTATTTCTTCCATCACACGATCCCCTCAACCCGATGGCGCCCCTCGTGAGCCCCTTGGGACTATAAAAGGGAGGGCTCCGCCCACGGGGGTGAGGGCAAGCCTCTTGCACACTCAAACACACACACACACCGTTCCGACTCCACTCATCACACGAGACTTGGGAGCTCACTTCCTCTCTCGCCGCCTTATTCGCCCCGATACGAAAGCACTTTGAGCCCCGATAGTGCCACACTTTGGACTAGGGTGCTCTGCAGAGCCCCGAACCAAGATAAACCTCCGCGTCATTGTTCTCTGAGCTAGGCCATCGTTGCACACATTAGCCGGGCCTACATCGGTGGATCAGGGTATACGACCACGACACTCCCCGAGATCCTCCATGGCTTGTAGCACCCTTTGCCGATGAGCGCCGCCCCCACATCCAAAGTGCCCGGCGCCGCAAGGATGGGGTGGAAGGCGGGCAAGGTGGCGACGATGGCGACCACGACGGCCGCTCTTCTCGTGTGGGCGACCGGGCGCCGCCAGTCCCGGCGGATCTAAGGCACCGGCGGCTTGGCGTGGTGCCGCATGCCACCCTCTCCGTCCCACCTCCTCCACCGCCCGGGTCCGAGCTCCTCCGACGAAGTTGGCCGACGGGCGGCCGACCGATTCGACGTATGATCTACGCCGATGGCCTCCTCCGGCCGGGCTTTGCAAGGACCGTGGCCCTGCCCCCGCCGTGCCTGGATCTGTGCGATTGCTATCTAAGGCAATTGCAATGGGATCCCGTGACCCTCCGATCCTAAGGGCCGGGCTCCTAGTGGGGCGGATCCGAATGCCAGCCGCACGAGTCCATGGGCGCCAATCCTCGCCGGTAGCGTCTCCCGGTCGGCGGCCTCGCAACTCAGCATGGGTCCTCCCGAGCCTAGTCGATTGATGTTCAACAACCGGGTGAAAACCTAGCCTGGTTCTTCGGGGCCGACGGTATTGGCGTGGGCGATTGTTGATTTCAGAACCAACGACAAATTAAATACCGCCAACACAACACCAAAACAACCTAGAAATAGGAATTTCAACTAACATATTCCAAAGTTTTGGTGTTTATTTGGACTTGCAGTGTACAAACTCATGGATGATCACTTTGGGCCAAAAAGATAAAGAAAAAGAAATAAAATCAACAAATAGAAGAAGGCCCAAAGGAGCAAATGGCAAGCCCAAATGTAAATCGCAACAAAACGTCGAAACCAAAGGCGGGCCAAGTCCACCTTACAACTTTTTGAGCAAGGAAGCCCGCCCGCCAAGCCCGAGCCGGGCCGGCCGGGCAGGGTGCGCGCACACCACCAATGTGCGTGACACCCCCCCGCCGAGGCGGTTCGAGCCCGGCCGGAAGGCGGTTTGTTACCTTCCAAAACTGGTGAAACCGGCGTGGGATGGTCGGTTTGGCGTACATGGAAGGTTTTCCTAGGTCGGTTTGGGTGTTTTTAGCACTTAGGTCCCTCCCCTTGTGTATAAATAGACCCCCTCTCTCCCTCTCAAAAGCAATAAAAATTCAAAGGAGAAACCAGTCCACTTGTGCAAGAGAGTAGAATTAGATCTTCTTCTTCTTCTACTTCTTCTATTCTATCTCCCAATTCTAGAGAGTGAGAGAGGGAAAGGCTAGAAAGAAGCTTGATTCTTTCTACCCGGAGTTGTTGTTCGCCCCTCGGTGTTCCTTGGTTCCTAGGAGGGCGGAGTGCGGACTTGTCTGCATTCGCCCGGCTTTGTACCTCGCAAGCTGCTTACGCTTTTGGTAAGGAGTTGTGATTATCTTGCAGACTACTTAATTTCCTTTCGTACATTTCTTAGCTGTTGTAGACTTGCTTGGGATTGGTAGATCGATTTTACGTTAGTTCTTGGTGGAGGGACTCTTTGACCGGGGAACCTTGGCCAACATCAAGAAGCGCGGACCCATAGTGCAAACGTGGTGTTTGGACTAGCGTTTCACCTACCTTTTGTGGCGCATCCCACGGTTGAGGGGTAGGCGGCTTGGTCGTGACAAGCCTTGTCCGTCCCTTGAAATCCCCCCACGTTAGGGTCTTGGCGCAGCTTGCTAATTACCTGGACATTCTTTGAGCGTGGGCGGTGCCCGAAAATGAGTAGACAACAGACTTTGGAATCACTTTGCCGAAAACTTAGCCTATAGATACCTCGCTACTCTTAGAAAACAAACCCTTGCCTTAGGTTGACATAGACCTAAAAAGCCACCGCTTGCGACCGTCCCTCAATGAAAATACTTTATACCCCTCGCTTTACCACCGGGTGAAGTGCTACAACGGTATTTCCGTCGCGCTTATGATTTCTCTGTGTCGCGTAAGAAACACCAACAAGCATCGCCGGTTCTTGTTCGTTAGGGCCGGTCTTGGTCGAAAGACCTTTTGTGCTTCTTTTTCCGGTGATGGCGCCTCGTGGATGTCAATTTCTTACGGAAGGCATCGCTGAGCACTTCCTTGCCACCCGCTGCCGTATGGAGTCAGCTCGTTGTTGTGTCTCACCGGCTATCTTGAGGGGGAACAGCTGCAGTTGTTTGAGCAAGCCAAGAGCACGCTCTCCTTGATGAGCAATACAAGCGACCAAATGAAGGGTGGAAGCATATATTTCATTTGCTTTAGTTCTTTTTTTGTCCATCTTAGGGACTGGTTCTCGCTCTTTTTATCTTTTTTATGCTTTATGCGATCTTTGTAATAACTAGTTGTGTACGTCCACGGACGTAGAGCCAGATGTTCTCATCCATTATCTAAAAAATCTAAAACAACTCATTATAGTTTGTATTTTTCAATATATTTCATGACGAGTCTATTTCTTCACTGCACGTACTTCATTTCACGATCGACGTTGTTGCCACTTGTCCGAGCAGTCAAAACTACCCAAAGCTAATCTCAAGCCACCAATAATTAAGTTCAACAAGAAAAAACATCATTAGTCAAAACAAAAAAAGCTACAACAAGTTTTGTGGGACAAATCTCTCGAATCCTACAATGGATTTTCTGATGGAGGTAGTACTATATTAAATACAAATAGCATACTGTTATTTCTTGAAAAATATATATAACAACTCGGGTGCATCCTAGCAAGCACTTGTTTGTGTTGTGTCATTGACCATACATAATAGCAAGCACTCGGGTTCATCTATTTTTTTAGCGTGGCAAACTGATTGAGGATGCAAATTCTTTCTCCAGACTGTAGCCTCGAGAGGTCTCTTCAGAAGGCAAATAGGCAGCATTGACAGGACCAAGTTGTGCATGGGAGTCTCTACCTTGTGGTGGGCACAATAAATTCTCCACTTCATCATTATTCTCTAGGAAATTGTGTGTTTTTTCTTAGCCTTTTGGTTCTTAGGAACTGCAGTCTCATCTCTACTTCTTTCATGGTTGGTCTCTCTGCTCCTTTTGGTCTTCAAGCATTCTTGTGCAAGTGAAGCAACATAATTAATCTCCCCTTGCTCTGCCTCTTCCACAATTTGAGAATCTATTATTTCTATAAGAGCTCCTTCTTGAAGTCCTTCAACAAAGTAATGAGACAAGCTTTGTTTCGTGCCAGATTGATTGATGAAAATTGGCTTTTTCCTTGTCAAAAGTTCTACAAGCATCACTCCAAAACTATACACATCACTCTTATCGGTTAGTTGGCCAAGTATGGTAGTATTCGGATCCAAGTAACCGAAGGTGCCTTTGGACAATAGTCACCACATGAGTCTCATCAAGTGAAACTGATCTTGAAGCACCAAAGTCAGAGACCTTTGTGGTGAAGGTGGCATCCAAGAGTATATTGGGACGATTTCACATCTCTATGAAAAAAATCGGTATTGTAGCAGCTGAGTGCAGATAAGCAAGTGCCCCTGCCGATTCTACCGCAATCCTAATGCGATCATCCCATGACAACAAGCACTGAGCACTAACAGTATTGTGAATGAGATCATATAGTGTGCCATTTGATATGAACTTCGTAGGCGAGCAAGGGAACTTCAGCCTCAAGCAGCAACCAAATAATTTCACAACATTGCGATGGACAATCTGAGACAAGATAGCAACCTCATTGATAAACTGGTCTATCTCACTTTTCTCCACAATTTTTTGATTTTTAATTGCTACCACATTTTGATCAGATAGAATCCCTTTATAAACGGTGCCATGCCCTCCACGACCAAGAACACGAGTGGCATCAAAGTTGTTGGTTGCCTTTTCTAGTTCCTCTAAGGAGAATATCTTTGTCTTGTTTGTGGTGCTTTCATCTGAGATTAATTGTTCCAACAGTAAACCTTGATTTTTCTTGAAGTATGCCCTTCGGATTCTATTCTGCATTCCTTTCTTCCATTTTCTAACAAGCATAGTTACGCAGAATGCAAAAACTATGGAACCAAGGCCACAACCAATTCCGATTGAAATGCCTACATGTAATATTGTATTGTTATCGTTAATCACACAACTAGATTAATTTGTATTTCGATAGCTTAAATGTACATATGTAGGGTATATATAACTCACCTAGAAGAAGATTGTGTTGCTTAGCTGATGTGACACATTTCCTCTTTGTTGGTTCAAACACCTTACCGTGTGGACAACTAGAGCAATAGTACCCTCCTAGAGTATTATGGCATATCCCATTGCAATCATTTTGCTCTAAGCACTCATCAATATCTGCAAAAAACTACAATGGAATGAGCTATCATCAAGTTCTTTGACATCAATGTAATGAGGCTATACAAATCTTGGTTGGAGATAATACATATATACATAAATCTCACAAGGAAAAGGTTACAGGCTTTTTTTTTTTTATGGCTCTACCGACACGAGATCAGTCAAAGAAATAGTTTTTTTTAGGCGAAGTCAAAAGACATAGGTAATACATCATTAAGGCAAAATTCATTGATCAAGTCAATGCCAACATATATAATAATAACAGATTGCTAAAGGTCAGTCTTAGTGGTGAGTTTCATACCACTTGTTTCCAAAACTATCATGTCATGGGAAATGAAATGAAACTTAGATGAAACCCCTACTCTCAATGGAGAGTTTCATATGAATTTGATTTCATGACTCGTAGATAGTTGGTATTAGAGTGTCAAGAGAGTTTCATCTAGATGAAACTTATTTCTTTTCTTTCTTCTTAAATACATCACCATATCATCAAAAATACCTATGTGACAGCCCTAATTAATGCAAATAAAACTCTCTTAACAGACTGATCTAGGCAGGCATTCATGAACTATTCCCCTCACCCACTACCCACTAGATCGAGGTCATTACACTACTAGCCACTCGAAATGGTCCCATGCTCAGATGCTTTACCTTCATATCCTTTTCATTCAAAATTACAAATAAAGCACAGTAAATGGAGTATTACTTAAATCCTTATGGGGTGAATGCTAGGAAATAAACTCATCAGTTGGAATTTTTAGGCGTGTAAATGACTCAAGAATCTCCTGAGACATTACTAAGAAGTTCATGGGTGTGTACTAAATCATATGAAATAATAACTACAAAGTTTATGGGTTCCAAAACATGAGAGAGAGAGAGAGAGAGAGAGAGAGAGAGAGAGACCTGTACATCCATCTACACCTTGGATGTATGGATTCCCATCAAAACCTTGTGAGCACTTGCAACGATACCCTAGGTACAGCGTCCCATGGGTGACATTAACGCATTCGCTGTGGGGGCTGACACACGCATAGGTTGTATTCCTTTGCGAGGCTGTTACACAGGTTAAGTTGGAAACAGCCCAGCTCATCCTGATATCAAATTCTTGAGAGAATTCAATGAAACCCCTCATGGATTCGCTTGAAGTCCTGTAATCAAAATCTCCATTGGAAGTATGAAGTACAACCACCTGGTCATCGCTGCTGCTTGAATCATTAAGCATGCTGGTTACACCCAGGTATCCATCATTGACTGACAATTTGGTCACCATATATTTTGTCCCATCTCCTCGATCAAGAACAGCAAACTTATTTGACACACAGCTAAGTTGAAATTTCTTATGTCCAGAGCAACGTTCTTCTAACCCAAAAGGGAAATCAATGGACATGTTTCCACAAGACCTCTTACAGTTTCCTTCAGGATTGGGGTTGTAACCTGGTCCAAAACGTGAGGGGGAAAACTATTGAGCATATATGTAAAAATACAGAAGAATTTCTGCAGCATAGCTAGATGGTTATAGACTTTTTTATTTTTATGAAGGAGATGCTTATTTATAGACCATATATAGTAGATAAAAAGGAAAAAACATACGAACAACGTTCTATACTAAGCATTCAAACATTGGGTGTTTGGTCTATGGAATGAAGTGGTCCGTCGTCGTCATCTCAATCTCTAATCACTTGATTCCTCACAAGCTAATAACTAATATTCGTAGTAGGAATGAGGTCATTTCACTATAAATGGACTCATGATGCATTACCCAAGAATTGATTGATTCCCTAGACCAAACAATGCATAAAATTTTTTATTTGCAACTGTAATCTTACGAAGTCCTAGCTAGTTGTATATGACTGAAAACTAGTTAGGATTTGGGCAGTGTCACAAACCTTCGATGCAGCCATCCAAAACGTAGGGATTGCCACTTACACTAGGATTGCAGTAACAGAAGTAACCGCCCCACTCTCCTGTGTGGCATAAGCTGCCGGGGCTACATGCATAAGTTTCCTTATTTGCAGATGCAATTTCACAACTTGGCTCGTCCGTGGCGAAAATCTCAAGCTTTTATGAACACTTGTGTTTATCCAGCTCGAGTAGAGGTCGCTCGTGACAAATTCATAATCTTGTGTTAAGAAGACCTTCACGTCAATGGAGGAGGGCTCTGCATCTGATTGTGCTACGACTCCTCCATCCCTGCGGCTGCGAGACACCGTGAACCGGAAGCCTCGGAGGTACAATGGCAAGGCGATGCTGCAGCAGCCCAACCCATTGCAACTATTTTCGGGCTCCATACCCATGACCATGGTCGCCATGTCGCCCGGGCAGGAGGTCGAGCAAGAACCAATCGTCAGGTTCGTTGCAGTATCGAACAGGACGACCTCGACGTCGCAACCGACAAGGTACATGCGGGTGTCAGAGTCTATGACGAAGCCCTTGGCGGGCGACTCCCAGGACCCGGTGTAGGTACTCGTCGTCGTACCTGGCGGCGTGACGGTGATGTTGAAGCCGATGGAGGCATAGGCGAAGTAGTGATCTGTCGGGTCCGTGCCAAGCATCTGGGTGCTGCTGTTGGCCCAGAAGAGCCTGGGAGGCTGCGTGGAGTTGTCGCAGGTGAGCTCGAAGCCCTGCCGGAAGCACCCGGGCTCCGTCCCGAACGGGTAGAGGAACTCGGCGTCGCCGCAGCGGGTGGGGCAGTGAGCCAAGGAGTCGGCCGAAGGGACAGACAAGATGCCTCCGCCGACGCCGGCGCCGGCGAATCCAGAATCCCGCCCGGACGCTCGCGGCACATTACTTCCCAAAAATAAGCACGTTAGCAGGATTGCCGTGACGACCGAGCTCATCCTTGCGTCGTGCCGTCGTCGCCGTCGTTGTGTTTCTTGCTGTTTGGAGCTGGATGCATGTAGAACAGTTGCCGGGCATGTAGCAGATGAAATGCACGACCCGTTGACCCGTTGATCTCAAACGTTGCCTCAAGGCTGAAGTGGTCGTCATATGCTTTGCTACGGTCGTTCCCGGGGCGACGACTGACGAGTAGTCGTCCCATAGCGATCGTGACACACTAGTAACGTGCAGAGGCGGCTAGCTCAGCTGTGGTTCTAAATTGTACACATGAGTTGCCACATGATTCAGGTCAAAACAATACAATCCCGTCCTATATGGAGTGCTCAGTTTTTGGAACTTATCGGTCTGCAATGCTATTGCGGTCAATCTAATTAAGCTAGACTTCATGAGTCTGAATAGCAAGTGTGGATCTAAGGCTCCTGTTTATGACTATTGACTCAAGAGAGAAGGTGAATTGAGGCCTTGTTTAGATTGCTAAAGTTTCTAACTCTTTTTTCACTCTCCCTCCATCACATCACATTAAATACACCAAAAGACATATGTTTGGAGTATAAAACGTAGGTAAAAAAAAAACTAATTACACAGTTTAGATGTACATTGAGGACGATTCTTATGAGTCTACTTATCTCATGGTAGGACAATATTTACCGCAAAACGCAGGCGAAACGTCTTCTACAAAGGCGCTTATTTCTGAAGTTGAACGTTACTTTTGCAAGTTTTTCTAACATCTAAACAAGGCCTGAGTCACCAAAAACGCATTAAGCTCGAGGGAAAGAGGACAGCCGCTTAAACTATATCTGTTGGTGGATACCTTTTACCCAATTCAAACCCTTACATGTTTTATACTACTAGATTAGGATATGTAGGGTATGGACACTATGGATTGTTTATGGGTAAAAAAAACTTGTGATGGCCAGATAATACAAATCGTTTTAATTTCAGGTTCTAACTTCGGGACCCACATGTGTACTGTTCCTCTTAAGAAAAATGGTAAATGGTCTCATCGTGAAAAAAAAAAAACATATGTACTGTTGTATCAATGTACTATTGCAGGTGGGGCAATGCACCAGAGACACTGCTGAAGGGACCAACAAGATCCCTCCTTTGCGGCGCCGGGGACTCCAGCAGACGCTCTAATGATCTTGTGTGTGACGTTTGCTCTGGGGTGATCGGTTTGGATTTGTTGCTGCCACCAATTGATGGTACACTATTGCGAGCTGCCGGATCACGGGTTACTAGTAGATCTTGCAAGTTTACCGTCGGTGCTTTAGGTGACTATTGGGAAGAGGAATGGCATGGAATTGCTAGTGGACTTCACTTGCTATGCGTGTGTGCGCGCTCTGTTCTCAGTGTTTGGAATTCCTTGATGGCACGCATGCTTGGTACACTATATATTGCGGGTTGCACGAACATGGGTGCATGTCGTTACTAGATTTTGCATCTTTCCGGACAGCCTATTAAGATGGAACATGGAGATTGTTAGACATATGTTAGACATAACTGTTAGCCATATCTTTAGGCCAATCACTTTGGCATTCCTATTAGACATATAGCCTAGCTAGTAGGAGTATTAAAGATGGGACATGGAAACGAGCTGCAGTACAAATTTCATACAAACTACTACACATATGGTACATAGGCATCCATATAAGCCCCAAGAAGAGTACTTGATTTCTAGTCCTGTTTGTCTTAGGAAATTAAGAGAGAATCGTCCTGTTTGTCTTAGGAAATTAAGAGAGAATTTATGTTCGCCTCCCACCAGGAGGTCCCCTTCCACGAACACAAATTTCTATACTAAAATTAATTTATACTGAAATATCGAATTGGCGCATGTAGCCGACTCCTTATTGAATTGGGCCAGATTCGAAATTGGCTCCGAGACTTGGGCAAGAGCAACAAAAAAATTAATTTAGTTTTGGTTGTGACCCTCCCCACAAAAAAATAAAATTAATATCAAAAATAAAATTAATATCAAAGTGGGCACATAACCCATATATCGGATATTAAAGCGATAAAACAGATATTTATTCAAAAAAGCCAAGAAAGGTATGAGTTGCATTGGTGCCCAGCCCCTTGTTTTATAGCTCCGTCCCTCGGCGCTCCGCCCTGGCTACGCGATGTGGTACTAACGCGCCTTTGCAACAAACGCAACTACCGGCTGCGGGCGGGTGCGCGCGCAACCTGAGCAAAGAAAGCGAGCGGAACTAGGCCGTGTTCTACTAATGGGCTTTCCGTCGCGTGAGTCCGGCCCACTGCAAGTCACCCACAGTCGCAGACGCCGATTCGCCATCGCATGCCGCCGGGCGGCGTTCCGGCTGCTTCCGGTGAGCTCTCCCACGTGCCCGCAGAGGACAGCGACCGGTTTCACTCTCCTCCTAGTGCCGTTGCTGGGCGTGTATTTGGTCGCTGCAATTGTGTTCGCTGTGTAGATTTAATTATTATTAGACTAGTCTTGGATTGGAGGTAAGAATTTTCTTTTTTTAAAAAAAGTAGCCAGTTTTTTTTTTTTTAACAGAAAAGTAGCGAAGTTACTCGGGCTTTGAAGTTAATTGTTGCCATTTCACGAGTTTTCGTAAATCACTAGAAATGGTCGCGGCGTTGCCGCCTGTGGCCATTAGGACCCGTGATATTTTGTACTGTAAATAATTATTTGTTGTGAATTGAATTCAAGAATTATTAATATTGTATTCAACATAGGCTTTGTTTTATTTTTACAAGTATAAATGTTTGTAATCTACTTAGATAAGTTTTGTTTTAGTGTCATGGTTTGTAGCATGTTGTTGTAGCTGTTATATATTTTGGAGGCCTCGGGATGAAGGTATTATTTTATTTATATGTTTTTCTTTAGTTTTTAAATGGAACTATCATATCGTTTTTATTATATGATTGGTAATAATGGGCAGTGTGTTGGGTTAGGGTTAGGGTGATTGGATAAGTATTGAGGTTAGCTATGTGTCGGTTTAACTATCCGAATGTAGTAAGTAATATTTTGCTTTTGTTGTTGAAACGGAACTATCACGTTTTTTATTGGAGCAAAAAGGGTTAAAAGTATTTATTAAGGAGGGAGAAGCAGAACTACCCGAAAGCTTAACATGATGTTATTTTCTCATGATGAGTGGTTAACATTTTCATATTTACCCCTAAGAAACATAGGCAAAAATGTTCGGTTAAAACTTTGTACTTAAACATGCTCTATTATGGATCCTTTGCATAGATTTATTTATGAGGATTCCAAAATGGTTTGATTTTTTTATTTTATGATTTTCCTATGATTACTATGTAATTTCAAAGTTTCATAAAATTTCTTCATAAAATAAAAAGATTTATAGAAAAGGAAACAAGCTTCAATGTTCACTTAAAACTTTGTACTTAAACATGCTCTATTATGGATCCCTTTGCATAGATTTATTTAAGTGAATTTCAAAATAATTTAATTTTTTATTTTATGATTTTTCTGTGTTTTACTATGTAAATTTCACGTTTTACAAAATTTGTTCGTAAAAGAAAAAGATTTATAGAAGAGGAAACCCGCTTTGAGCTGTATTCGGCCCATTAAGGCCCATTTAGTAGGAAAGTCAGCCCAAGTGAAAAGGTAGGGGCCTGATTTGGGTTGATTTCAAAGAAAGTCAAGTGCTTTTTTACAAAAACGACCGGGAGAGGAAGATGGATTGCGGGTTATATTTCGTAGAGTTCAAGGGCTTTTTTGTAAAATGGTCGGGACTTGCCCGATCGACGGGCCGATCGGACGGCCGAGGGCGGCCCGCGACGTGGCCCAATGGTTGGGTCTCTTTTGGTGCATGAATCGTTTATAGAAGATTGGATAGGAACCGTTAGATGTCCGTGACTATATCAATTGAACACACTCACATAAAAAGAATAAAAGTAAGACTTCTTTTTTTGTGCGACTTTGGTTTTGGTACTTCCATCCGCCCGCATGCGATCCGGCGCCTCCACTCCCTCCATCGGCCATGCGAAAAAATAGGAAAGTCAACCCACCAAATAAGGCAACCAATGCACGTGATTTCTCCTTCCTTTCCTTTTCTACCACTTCCTTTCCTTTTGTACCACAAAATCATTCAATCAACTAAAAAAGAAAGTAAAGCATCATTCAATCAATAAAAAAAGTAACGCTCATCCGCCCCCGCCATCACCCACGCAGCCCGCGCTACATGCGATCTCCTCCCGTTTCTCCTCCAATCACGCTCGAGATTTTGTAAGTGTGATAATTGTTACGTTTTTATCAATGTAAATATCACGGGTGATCTAATCTTTACAATATAAAAGGATGAAAATAAGATTTTTTTTATCGCGGCGGTAAAAACTCTTTGCTTGGTCGCTCCGCCCTCGCGATCCAAGTCTTCGCCTCCGTCGCCAGCGTCCCATGTGATCCTTCACTCCGTCCCGCCCGGCAATTCCTCGGATGATCACACAATTCCTTCCTCCACCCAACGCAACCATCATGTCGCAAAAAATTCAGACCCCCCGCGAGAAATTCGGCCAACGAGCTCATGGTTTCCTCTCCTCCGCAAGGCCGTGTGCGACACCGCCTTCTTTAACCGCCGCCACGCCCTACTCCTACCCGTCCGCCACCGAGCTCCGATCCCCCCGAGCCACGCCGGGCCGATTGAAGCCGCTCCGCCCCAACGACGTCGCTGTCCCTCCCGCCGCGGCACGACGCTCCCCGCCACGGCGCACCCACCCTCCGCTCTTTCCCATCCGCGGCAGCGAGCGCCGCGCCATCGGTCTCACCGTCACTCCCGTCTTCGAGCATATCTACTTCTCACGCCCAACTTCGGTGTTCTCCCCACGCCATCCTCGGCGCCGTTCCGCCCCGGGCAGGTGTTGGTCGAGGAGTCCCCCCGCCTGGCGCCGACGTCGTCATCCCGATGCCCGACTCAGCTTCTACGCCACGCCAGCCCGCCGACGCTGCCGGGCACGAAGTTCCAACATTACCTCATCCGCCGGCACTACAATGGCTGGGCCACTTCATCCACCGACGCAGCGATCCGGGACCTCACCGTGAAGCTGGAAGCTCGCCCCGTCGCACGACGTCATCACCGGAAAGAGCGTTGTGGGTGGGCGGACCATTTAGTCGGCGCGCGGCACTACCTCGAGCAAGATCATGTGGCTCCTCCGGACGGCGGTGCGCGGGAGATCACGATCGCCAAGCCCCCCGTGGTGGGCTCCCCGCCACGGCATCGACACGCCGAAAGTGTCGGGGGACCCAAATATTGGGCCCCGAGACATTCTCCAAACTATGAGAATCGCCGGCCCCGCCAAGGCCCGAAAAACCCAGCCCGCTATCATCCTCAAGACGGAGGGACGGCCCGGACGGGGCGATGGACCAAAGCCATTGGCCACGGCGCTCACATAACGACGAAATCGTTCACCTGACGGGCGGCCCACAAAGCGGCCCAAATGGAGTCACCACGACGTAAAGAGCTCATCACGCTCACGAAGGACAAGGTCAAGGACCTCCGCCGGACAACGAACCATGACGTTCCACGCCGACGGCCAGACCAAAACCATGGCTCGGACTCGACCCACGCATCTTCGTTTCGTCCGAGGTCGGCCTAGCTCACCGGCCGGGAGAAATCTCCGCCGTCCGAGGGTGGCCTAGCTCACCACCCCGGGCGCAAAAAACTCCGCCGCCCGAGGGAGACCAGCCTCTCCATCCTCGGGTGAGGCAGCCCAACTAGCCCGTCTAGGGTCGCCGACCCCGGGCGTGGGAGGTTCCGTCCGGAGGAAGGGAAACCGCCGCATTCAATGCGGTCGCCACGACGGTGACGAGGCGCCGGTGCCATCGACACGCCAAATCAAATCCGGCTGCCGAATCGTCTCCCAATCCGGCCGATGGGGACGCAAAAGCTGAAACGGTGGCGTGTTACACCACCCAAGACGGGAAACCGAATGACACTTTGTTCATTTCGAGCACCGTCAAAACGCCCACGTTGGGGCGGACCCTCGGGCACTTGACACGCATAGCCGCGGAACCCAGGGACCGGCCCTCGCCATGCATCGCGTGAGGGACGCCTCACGGGACCCTCGGGGGGCCGGCCGGGGGCGGCACGTCCACCATCGGATCGGGACGCTGCGTGTTCGTCAAGCAACATCCAAGCCAGCCCACCCCCGGCAGGCCACATGCATGCCGGTGTAGCCTCGGGGAATTAGCCACCTAGGCGTCCACCTATGTAAACATTATCTCTCTCCTTCTCCTATAAAGGGGAGTAATGCCTCATTAGGGAGGATTCGATTCGATTCGATTCGATTCGTTTTTCGATTCGATAGGATTTGATTCGATTCGAGCCCGCTCAACTCCGGTTCACGCGGAGGAAACCGCACACCACCACCACCATAACCACGATCGTGGGGCTTGAGACCAGCGTCTCTCCCCCGCGCGGCCGCTGTAACCCCCACCGCAGGCTCACCTTTGAGCGCGAGGTAACACGAGCGAGGACACCCCCCCATTTGGGACGTAGGGCCCGTTGGCCTGAACCGGGATAAACCGGCCGCGTCCCGTGTCCATCTTGCGCCACGCCATCAAGGGAGGAGGCACACGGCTTATAAATTCTTTATTGCGGCACCCGAGGCACCCACCGTTCCTCGAAACGCCGGCGGTTGGCTCGCTGGTAGGGGGCGCCGTGTGCACCTGCATCTCCATCAGCCCTCATGGCGTTTCCGCCTTCGTTCCACCCCGCCCGCCGGAGCACGAGCTCCGCGCGTGGAACAATGCTGTTCTGAACGCCGGGCATTTGTGGCGCTCGGCCACAACTACGAGATGATCCTTTCGCCCGATGTACCGGTAGAAGGGAGGGCATCGCACCCGGGGCAAGCCCATCATCACGGCCGCCCGACAAGACGGGCAAGGCGGACCCATCAGCAGCGCAAGGCGCCGTCAAGCAACGGATTCGAATCCGCCGACGTATCCCCGCGCCGACTCGCGAAGGGCTCCCGGGAACCCTAGGCCCCGGAAATACCTTACCCGCCACCCGCCGTGGTAGGGTACCCCGAAACCCTAATCCGGAAAAAACGCTCCGCTCCGGACATCTTTGGAGGGAGTCCGGTGAATCTTCACCGGCGTGAAACCCTCGCCGAAGCCTTCGCCAGAGAGCACGAGCGGACCACCCGTCGTTCCACCGGAGCGTTATCCCATGGACATTCACGAGGAGCGCATCCTCCACGGGATGCCGGACGACCCCGCTCATGCCACCCCTCCGGGTTCAATGTCGGGGCCCGGTCCCGGAGCCGAGGGACTCCGCTCACCGTCCGAGAATCGAAACCTCCTTCCGGGCGTTCGGCGCACCGCCGTCGCCGACGATGAAGACGAGTACTATGACCCACGCTGGAATGCTTCAATGTGTCGAGGTCCCGCCACGATGGCCGGTTCATCGACGCTCCGGCAAGACGACGCGACGTACCGCCACGACGAGCTCCAGCGCCGCCGCGCTCGCCCGGTCCATCCGGCAGCGGGCGCCGGCACTCGCCGCCAAAACGCCCGCGCCTACGATTTGCAGAACGATCCGGGCGGACCGCCCGACTCCGGCCGGAGCAAACACATCCGGGGCTCGGGGCAGCTAGCAAAGCCCCCGAGGGAACCCAAGCTCACAATGGCGGCGACACGGCGGACCGGCCGGAGTGCCTCCAATCCTCGCATAGCGGCCCCGTTCAACAGCTACCTCAACGTGGCGGGCGCCGCCATGCCGGTGCGGAAATGCCCGAGAGCCTCCACTACCGAGGGTAGGCGCGCATACGGAAGGCCTCCGTCAACTCCTTGACAAGGCGTGCAACAGCGAAGAGTTCCGCTTCCGATCGGGCCGTGACGCCACGGGCGGCGAGGAACTGGGCAGGCGAAGTCGCAGGGCTCCGCCCACCCGGATCGAGCCGAGCCCGGCAAGGCGATCCGGAGCGCGCCGGACGACAACCGTTGCAACCGCCCGCCCAGGGAACGCATAGAAGACCCGCACCGCGACCGCAACCGAGGGCCCCCGACCTCGGGGGATCGAGATCGGTCAGCCGGCTCGCCACGAAGGTGGCTCGCCGCCGAGGGACGACAAGCGGGGACGAGGCGCACGTGTGTCGAGAGGGACCGAGGGTACTCCCCGATCCGCCCGGCCTCGATCCTTCACCGGGACATCGGGAGGGCACCACTCCTCGCTGCGTTCGGGCCCCCGAGCCATCTCGAGAAGTACCGGAGAGACTTCCCGAGGTATGGTCGGACGACTATCGGGCCGGCATGCCGCCGCTAGGCACACACGATGACAAAGTGATAATCAGAAATTTGCCCCTGTACCTCTCCGAGTCCACGGTGAGCTTGGTTGGAACACCTTCCACCCAACCTCATATCAAACCGGGCGGACTTGGTGAGAACCTTCCGCGGTAACTTCGTGGCACATACCTACGCCCGGGTAACTCGTGGGATCTCGAAACTACCGATAAAAATCCGACGAATCCCTCGCGCGACTACATCCGCGCTTCTCCAAGCAGCGGACCGAGCTCCCCTAATGTGACGGATTCGGACGTCATCGGGGCCTTCTTGGCGGCACCACTTGCCGAGACCTCGTGAAGAAGCCGGGCGCCGGACTCCCACCGAGGCAAACGAGCCGATGGACACGCCACCAAGTTCGCCAACGGTGAGGAGGCTATCGGGCCTGTTCAATCGAGGGGGCAAGGGAAAGTGCAAGGAAGAGGAGGAGCCCGAGGGATCGCAACCCTGAGAGCAAGAAGAAAAAGAAGAAAGATAAGAGCCGCAAGGGCAAGGGCCACGCCACCCAAGCGGACGATGAAGACATGGTGGTGCGGTCGATCGAAGGGGCCCCGACCCCGCCACAAGAAAACCTTCGATGACATGCTCAAGAAGCCATGCGAACCATAGCTACCGGTCAAGCATACCCTCGGGAGTGCAAGAGGGTACGCCAACATTTCGCCAAGCTCAAGGCCATCCCCGAGGGGTGAAGAGGAAGAGGCTCCCGAGGGTGGCGCCAAGGGCAACGAGGAGTTCGAAGGTGAATAAGCGCTTCATGATCTTCGGCGCGGCAAGACCAAAGAATATGTCCGCGGCGGGCGGCAAGAAGGGAGCGTCGGGAGGTCTATGCCCACGGGCCTAAGAACCCCCGAAGGCTGCGCAAGTGGTCGGACCAGGCCATCACCTTCGACCGCCGGATCACCCCAAAGACATCCCGAACCCGGGGCTTATCCACCGGTAGTGGATCCCATCATCGCCAACACTCGGCTCACCAAAGTCCTAATGGACGGAGGGGCAGCCTCAACCTCATCTACTGAAGAAACCCTCGACCTCCGGGGTAGACAAGTCAAGATCCATACGGAGGGCCCGGCATTCAATGGCGTCGTCCCGGCAGCGGCTAAAGCCCCTCGGGCGGATCGACTTACGGTTTGCCGGTGACCCCTCGAACTTCAGGCAAGAGACTCTCACATTTGAGATCCTTGGGGTCCGCGGTACCCACGCACTCCTCGGGCAGCCCTCAAGTACGCCAAGTTCATGGGCGTCCCGAACTACACGTACCTCAAGCTCAAGATGCCGGGGCCGAAGGGTGTCATCACGACCGGCCCCTCGCACCATCATGCATACGAGTGCGGCGTGGAAAGCGTGGAGTATGCCGAGGCACTCGCCATTGCCGAGGCACTCATCGCCGATGCGAAGAGAAGCTTTGACGAAATCACGATCGAGCAAGAGGCCAAGCGCGCTGGCCGGGGAGCTTCGAGCCCTCCGGGCACCAAGAAGACCCCACTCGATCCCAAGAACCCGAAGGAGAAGCCGGCGACCATCGGCCGGACCTGGATCCCGAAATAGGAAGCCATGCTCGTCGACTTCCTCCTCGCGAATGCCAAGGCGTTTCGCGTGGGGACCCTCGGACATGCCGGGCATACCGAGGGATGTCGCCGAAGCACTCCCTAGACATCCGGCCGGGCTCAAAGCTAGTCATGCAACGCTGCGCCATTTTGATGACGCCAAGCGGAAGATCATCGGCGAGGAGATCCACAAGCTACCGGAGGCCGGATTCATAAAAGAAGTATTCCACCCGAAAGTGGTTAGCTAATCTGTATTAGTAGAGAAAAAGAATGGGAAATGGCGGATGTGTGTGGACTACACTAGTCTCAACAAAGCATGTCCGAAAGTTCCTTTCCTTTGCCTCGAATCGACCAAATTGTCGACTCCCACTGCGGGATGTGAAACGTTGTCCTTTCTTGACGCGTATTCGGTTATCACGGATCAAAATGAAAGAGTCCGACCCATTTCGCGACCTCATTCATAACACCCGCCGGGATGTATTGCTACCTCACCATGCCCTTCGGCCGAGGAACGGGGCAACATACCCGGTGCATGCAAATCATCTTGGGGAACTCATTGGAAGGATCGTAGAGGCCTACGTCGACGACATAGTGGTCAAATCCAAGAAAACGTCGGACCTCGTGGGCGACCTGGAAACCCTTCTCGAGTGCCTAAACAAGAAGGGGAGTCAAGCTCAACCCCGAAAAATGCGATTCGGGGGTCCCTCGAGGATGCCGCTGGGTTTTATCGTCTCTCGAGGCATGAAGCAAACCCGACCAAGGTTGACGCAATCACCAAGATGGGTCCGATCCAAGATCTCAAGGAGTACTGAGAAGGTCATGGGTTGCCCGGCTTCATTAAGCGAGGTTCATCTCACGCCTCGGGGAGAAGGGCTTGCCCTCTATAGGCCTGGCGCGCAAGTCCGAACGCTTTGCGGACCCCGAGGCCGAAGAAGCCCCTCGGCAACCTCAAGAAGCTCCTAACAAACCCACCGGTCCTAGTGCGCCAAACCCGGGAGAAACCCGCTCTTATCGTCCACTTTGCCACTACCCGGTGTGGGTAGCGGTGGTCGTAGTGGAGGCGTCGGGAAGAAGGGCACACGTTGCGGTACAACGCCCCGTTTACTTCATCGGTGAAGTGCTTTCCGACACCAAGGCGAGGTATTCGCGGATCGCGAAGCTATTATGCGCCATCGCATCGACCACGAAGGAAACTTCGCCACTACTTCCTCGCGCACCCGATTTGCCGTGGTATCCTCGTTCCCCCCGGGGAGATCCTCCAAAACCGAGAGGCCACGGGAAGAGTGGCGGCGGGCGGTGGAGCTCATGGGCGAAACTATATCATTCCCGCCCGCAAAGGCGATCAAATCCAGTGTCCCGCCGACTTTGTGGCGAATGGACCGGGATACCCACGCTACCCCCGCACCCATCCAAGCCGAGTCTTTGGACCATGTATTTCGATGGATCCATGATGAAGGCGGTAGCGCTGGGGTCGGTTTGTTTCTTCATCTCACCCCTCGGGGTTCACACAGGTATGCCATCATTTGCATTTTCCTCGCCTCCAACAACGCTTGTCCAGCGAGGCGCCGGGTCAACGGCCCCTGATCGCGACGGACCCTAATCCCGACGGTTGGAAACCGGGGGATTCGCAGCTTGGTCATCGACCTGTCATGAAGGCCTCGGCGTGCCACGACCCTAAGATGGAGGCGTATTGTCCGGAAGTGCGCAAATTAGAGTGAAAGTTCCATGGGCTTGAGCACAAGCATACGCCGAGACGCCAACGAGGCCGCGGATGAACCAGCAAGGTCGCTAAAGAACCCGAGGTACCGTTCCTCCGAACGCGTCCTCACCCGAGACCTCAATAAACCCTCGGTCAATACACCCCCTTCTACCCTCGGGGGCTCACGAGGGCGGCAGCCACGCCAGCCACACCGGCTATGGCGGTCGACCCGCCCCCCGACCGGAGAAAACCCGGCCGATGGAGTACCTCACCCGAGGAGAGCTACCCGAGGACAAGACCGAGGCTCGCCGCTAGCCCGAAGGGGCGCAAGTCCTTCACACCGATTGAGAGAAAGGGGAACTCTACAAGAGAGGAGCCTCGGGAGTATACATGCGATGCATACCCGGGCCGAAGGCCAAGAATTGCTCGTTAACACCCACCGCTGGGAATGCGGTCATCACGCCGCCCGAGGACTCTAGTCGGTAAAGTCTTGAGGCAAGGCTTCTATCGGCCCTCGGCGGTGCGAGACGCGAACCAAGTCGTGCGTGCACGCAAGAAATGCCAATTCTACGCACGGGGGACGCACCTCCCCGGCTCAAGCCTTCGCAAACCATACCTCTTACGTGGCCATTTGCGGTGTGGGGACTCGACATGATTGGGCCCCCGAAAGGGCGCCCGGAGGACACACTCACGTCCTAGTCGCCATTGACAAGTTCTCCAAATGGATCGAAGCCCGAGCCGTGGTGAACCCTCACACAGGGAACGGTGAAATTCTTTTTACGAATATCATTTCACGTTTTGGAGTCCCGAACTCCATCATCACGCATAACGGAACCAACCGTGGGGAAGAAATTCCTCGACTTTTTGCGGCGACTATGGCATCCGAGTGGATACCTCGCCATAGCTCACCCGAAGACCAACGGTCAAGTGGGAGCGTGCCAACGGCATGATCCCCGCAAAGGGCTCAAGAGGATCTTCAATCACTGAACCAATACGGGGAAAAGATGGTACCAAGAGCTGCCGTCGGTTCTATGGAGCCTTCGAACAACGAAAAGCCGAGCCACCGGATTCACCTCATTCTTTGTAGTCTATGGGGCCGGCGATCTTGCCCGAGACATTGAATATGGGTCCCCAAAGGCTGCGAGCCTACACCGAGCGTGGCAAGGGGCAACAGCGAGAGGCAAGACTCCATTGACCAAGTTGATGGCCGAGACGTTGCGCTCCCGCACTTTCGGCGAGATACCAACAAGCTCTGCGCAAGTATCACGCCAAGCGGCTGAAGCCTCGGGAGTTCAAGTCAACGACCCGTGCTCGGTGAAAGCAAGACAACAAAGGGCGTCACAAACTCACGCCACCACAGGAAGGGCCTTATTTCATCGCCGAAATATTAAGGCCCGGAACCTACAAGTTGAAAAACGAGAAGGGCGAAGTCTACTCCAACGCTGGAACATAGAGCGACTCACGTCGCTTCTACCCTTAAATTCCGCACTAGAAGTCAAACATCGGTGTTCTTTTTTCACTCAATAAAAGATCTACATCTTTTACGAAAAAAGTGCTTCTCGTGTAAACCTTAAGGAGTCTTAGCCTCGTCCGGCACAAGACTAAAACTCCCTCGGGGGCTACATGGGGACCCCCTCGGGGGGACCCCTCCCCTTCCCTTTTTCAAAACTTTTTTTTCGAAAGAAAAAAGTTTTCTTGCGCATTCTCAAAACAATCGTTTAAGTTGCGAAGGTCGCCACGCACAAATCCAAAGCAAGGTAACCGAGGCAAACGGACCACCCCTAGTGGCATCCGTATGGGCTGCCTGATGGCGTCCACGGTTACCATCTCGCGGCGGAGAAAGCAAGCGACCCGGCCACACAATAAGCGAACAAATTCGAGAAACGCAACATAAACATAAATGCACCCGCCAAGGCCATAGACCTCGGGCGGCGCCATTGTTTATATACGTCCATCTCACAAGCTCCAATTTTTTCATACAAGGAGAGGTCGAGGGGGGGTGGGCTTCATCCACTTGCGCCTCACGGCAGCCGACGAGGAAGCTTCGCGCCGAGCAACACCCTCGACAACCTGCTTCGAGGAGGGGAGGCCGGACCAGCAAGATCCATCCTGACCGGGCGCCCACCATCTCCGTGCCGCCTCATAGGGTTGACTCTATGGGGAGTACGGGGGGACACACTTCATCCTCGGCGGGGAGGCCAACCGGGTCGCCTTGCGCCCACGAAGTCGCACAACAACGCCCCGAGTCTTGGCGGCATCGCAAAGATCCCTCGGCGGGATCAACTTCCTCCTCGTCGTCGGAACCGAGGAAGAAGCCTTTCGCAACGCCGCCCAAAGCACATTGACTCCATCAGAAGTGAGAGCGTAAAAACGGCCATACATGTCCGCACGCCGGACCTAAGGTCCCGCTCGGACCTGAGGTAGCCACCCACGGGCCTCAGCGGTACCAGCGTGGCCGAGGGGGCCAACCTCGGGTTGTCCGCCAAAAGCGGCAGGGCGAAAGTCCGACAAGGCCTCTTCCAGCCCCCCGTACCACCCGCTCCCCGCTCCGGCCCTGGCGGCCGGCGTGGCCGCGGTGTTCACGGCCTCGGTCGGACCTTCTCCGCCCCCGAAAATTGGTGCTCAAACCAGTTAGCAAGACAAGGCGATTGAAGGCAAAGCTCACTAAGGAAGAAGACGTACCTTGGCACTTCGGGCCCCACCCGGCATCATCCCGTGCTTATCCGCGGCGACTTGCGGAGCTCCTCCTTCTCCTTCCTTCCCGAGGTCCCCGCCTCGGACACCAACTCGCCCGATGCGAGTGTTCAAAGCGTCGCACATCTCCGCTTCGCCGCCTCCTTCCGGGACCGGTCCCGCTCGTCATGGGCCTCCTTCGGGACACGGAGGGATCGGATCCGAGCCTCTTCAAAATCATGGCTCATTCGAGCCATGTCACCGCCACTTTGTCTGGCCTCGGACCTGGCCTTGACAAGCTCGGCCTCGGGGGGTCCGCCATTGGGACTCCCTTCTCGGCGAGGGCAGCAAGCCGGGAGGTCTCGCTCGGGCCTCGATCAACATCACCCGAAGTTTGACCAAGGGCATTCGATTCGGGGCGTTCGGCGAAGGAGCTCGGACTTCCCTCCGGCGAAGCGACGAGAGTCCGCAACGACAATACTACTCATCAAGACGCAAGCACAAAGGACATGCGGCGGGGATGGCCGTCAAGATACTTACCGCGGCTTCAGCGAGACGGCCGGTTATGGTCTCCCCGATCCTCGCTAGGCCCTCGGCGGCCACCGACGGATCTGCTCGTGGGTTCTCCACTCAGACCACGGGGCGGTGTCGCCGACCACCGCGGCGGGCGGCCCCCGGCGTGCCACCCGTGGTCAAGGTGGACCCCTGGCTCTGGTCGGCTCGTAGGATACATCTCCCTCCACCTAAGAACTCCCGCAGCCTCCGGAACCGGACCAATAGAAGTCGGGGGCCCTTTAATCACCACGGGCACCGCCCTCGCCATGGGCGAAGTCGACGCCCTAGGGCTGCCTCGAACCCGACACGCGTGGAGGCGGAAGTCGGGGTTATACGCCGTGAACCCCGACGGGCGAGTAGGTCGCGGAAGGGACTTGCGCGCTGCTCGCCGCCATGAAGAGCTCCTCTTGCGAGAACTCCTGACAAAGGGGCCCGACCGGATGGGCGGCGGCGTGCCACGGCCTTCGAATGGCGCCATCCGCTCCGCACCCCGACGCTGCCATGGGCCACGCCCGAGCTCTCCGTGTCGACCACCATCGGGCCGAGGCCGACCCACCATCGCCACCGGGGGGGCCCCACCACCCGGGGTGGCCTCGGGCAGCCTCGGCCGGTCCGACCCCCGCGGTCCCGGCCGGCGCCACTGAGATCTTCGACGAAGGCAAAGACGAGCATTCGCCCACGGCGACCCCGCCCGGGCGCCCCGCCCCGAGGTCAAAACGCCAGCCTCAAAGCCTCTTAGGGTGCGAGCCAACGGCGCCCTCTTCCTCAAGTCAAGAACGTGGTCAGACAAAGCAATCATATGCCGTAAGAAAAATCAAGGTTGCAAAGGCGAAAGAAAACTCACGGCCCGAGGGACGCCGCCCTACGCCGACGCAGTTCGGAAGGCCGCGACCTAGGCGTCGCGGCATCGCGAGCCGGCCTCCGCCCCACCGACACCAGGCGCGCCACGGCCGGACGGACGGTCGCCGCCGTCCCCTCGAACCGTGTGCCATGGGCTGGTACGCGACAGTGGCGGCCGACTCCTCCCTTCGGGCCTCACCCCGTGCCGAGGTGCCTGCTACGGCCAACGCCTAATGGTCCCGAGGACTTGCCGGAAGAGCCCCTGCGCACGGGTGTCCAGCCCCCGACGCCCTCCAGCTCGGGCACCGGGCTCGTAACGAAGCCCGACTTCGGCCGAGAGAGCCCCATGGCTCGGTCTATCCGAGCCGCCACGCGTCGTCATCGGACGAGTTCACGCTGTGGCGGTCCTCCGGATCCTCGTCCTCTTCGGTGTGGTGAGGTGTCGTGACTCGCCCCGCCTCGCTGCTGCCGCCCGGCGCTTCTCTTGAGCCACGTTCTCTTCTTCTTCTCCTCCTTCTTCAACGCCGGCGCCGCATTGCTTCGTTCGAGCAGGTTCGCCGCCCGGCGATCGGCATCCAATCTCCGCAAGAGACGGGTGGAGGGGAGTCGCGGTAATCCCGAGCGGCCCGCAGAAGAAAGAGTGAGAACCCGCCATGGCGACAATGCAATCGAAGCAATGCAAGGACACCGGGGTCAGCAAAGCACTTACGGGGAGATATACCCTGGTGGCGCATGGGATCTCGGGGATACGTGTCGGGTGTTAGACCCCAACGCATCCTCACCTCTTGGCGAGGCCATGAGTGGAAGCGTAAGGCCCGACATCCGCACGCACCAAGACCGGCGGCCCGGGGGTCATCTCGCACATGAGCAAAGGGCGAGCCATCAACGGCAACACCCGACGCCGATGGAAGCGGCGACCACGGCTGGGCAGCATTCGTCCTTCCCTCCTGAGTCGCAGACCGCCTCGCCTTAGGCCCTCCAACCGATGATGATCTCCGAGGAGACCCCGCCCACTTGCGGGGCGATGCTTGAGGACACGCCGGGGCCACCGGAAGCGTTCTCGTCGGCTGCTTCGCGGAGGAGAACCACCGATCTTGCCACCCCTTGTTGGAGGAGGTGAGCTTTGAGACGATGTACCCATCGCTTCGGCCGGCCGCCCCGCTCCGAGCGGATTCTCGAGCCGCCAGACCCCACGCCGCTAGCCGCCTCCCCGTGGTGGGCCCTCCGCGCTTAAACCGAGGCTGGTAAGGTCCACCTTGAAGAACCACAACAACCGTAGGTCCCAATGCGGCTCGATCCCCGTGAATCCCTCACAAAGGGTGACGAAGATGGCGGCCCGGGAGATCGAGTTGGGCGTATGATGAAGCTTCGATTTCATAGTAGTGGAGGATCGCCCGAATCGAACCGGCCGCCGGCATACCGGCCGCGCCGTTGAAGATCCATCAAGCTCACCACGTAGCCATCGGGAGGGTTAGGCTCCTCCTCGCCCAACCCGAGCAATCCACCCGGCCGCTTCATCGGATGCGGGGGGCGAAGCCCTTCATCGACGAGACGCCGGAGCTTCTCCTCCGTCGCCCGTCTCCCGGGCCACGGCCAAAGATCGAACACCTCCTCACGCGCCACCGCTACCGACCGCGCCATGGATGAAAGGGAGGCGAAGGGTGGCAACCGCTAGCAACCCCCGATCACACTTGAGCACAAGGCAAGTGAATCTCTCCCTTAATCTCTCCCACACTATCTCTCTATCTCCGATTGCCTACGGCAAGAAGGCAAGAAGGCGATAAAAAAGAGCAAGGGAGCATCCATCCGTGCGGGCGGGCAACCCCCCATATTTAGGAAGGGAAGGCAAACCGCCGCCACTGGCAATCGAACCGACCCCGGAATGGGCGGCCCATGATGGAGCGAACCGCCATCCAACGGCAAGCCGCGCGGAACGGCCGCGACACGCGCCTTGACGGAGCCCCTCGATCTCCGCCCCCGACAAGAAGGCGGCCGCGCCCCATCGCCGGGCACAAGCCGGCGCCACCTCGGGCGTGGCGACTAGAGCGCCCGCCTTCCGCCGTGGTAAAACCGTCCGCCACCCATATCCAGCAGCGCCCGACCCCGAGGCAAAAAGTCGATCCGTTGGCTGCCCCCCGCCCGGCTGAAACCAAACGAGCCCGGCCGACACACCCCTACGCCCGCAGGTTGCCGGCCGGGCCCACGAGGGTTTCTACCGCCTCCAGATAACCCTCGAGCCGTGGACAGAGGGAAATGCACACTGGGCCTATACCCGGCCCCCGGCCTGGATTTCGAACGTGTTTAAGGCCCGCTGGTGCTGCTTATAGAGATGTCCCATCCGTGGGAGGCCCACAGCCCTCGGGGGGTTGGTCCGCCCAAACCCGGATCTCGCTAAGCGGTCCGTTGTGTTCTCATGGGGGTGAATCCTCGATCACATAGCCGACCCTTGCTCCGGCAAGGGCACGGGCACCGCTTAAACACCGGGCTACAACGCCTCACCGGAAAGCACGCGACACATTCGCTTGGCTGTGGCATTGTGACGTGTCTCCCTCCTCCTCCCTTCGGGAGGGCGACAGGAGCGTATGATCAAAGTCGAGGAGGCCTGGTCGACCTTGCGCATAAGCCGCGGGCCTCGGCTGCCCACGCAAAACAAACACGCTCCGCACAAACAAGCGAATTTAAGAGTCGCCAGCCTTGCGGCGTCGCGAGACATAAAAGACCCCATGAATCCGCCATTCCATTCGAGGCCTGGGGTTACACTCCAACCGAGTGCGCTTCAGCCGCCACCCCTTTGTAGAGACGAACCACCCGAGAAACAACAAGGCGACGAGAACGACGGAACCCTAAGCAGTCCTCACTCGTCTCGGGCTGGGGGCTACCGTCGGGGACCTAAATATTGGGCCCCGAGACATCTCCTCCAAACTATGAGAATCTGCCGTCCGCCGCCAAGGCCGGTGAAAACCCAGCCCGCTATCATCCCGCACGGAGGGACGGCCCCGGACGGACGATGGACAAAGCCATTGGCCACGACGCCACATAACGACGAAATCGCCCACCGGACGGCCCACAAAGCGGCCCAAATGGAGTCACCACGACGTAAAGGCTCATCACGCTCACGAAGGACAAGATCAAGGACCTCCGCCCGGACAACGAACCACTTGGCGTTTCCGCGTCGGCCAGTAAACCATGGCACCGGACTGCGACCACGCATCTCCACGTTTTGCGTCGAGGCGGCCTGGCTCACCACGGCCGGGAGAAATCTCGCCGTCGAGGGTGGCCTCAGCTCACCCTCGAGCGCCGAAAAGCTCCGCCTGCGCGAGGGGAGCCCGCTCCATCCTCGGGTGAGGCAGCGACTAGACGTCTAGCATTCGCTGACCCTTTCCGAGGCGTGGAGTCCGTCGGGAGGAAGGGAAACTGCCGCGTCCAATCGCGGTCGCCGCGGCTTGACGAGCGCCCGGTGCCATCCGATTACGCCCGATCCATCAGCTACTTG
>JADLZK010009097.1:0-136450 GCA_015847255.1 Hyparrhenia diplandra
TCTTTTAATCTCGCTCGGGGATTTTTCCCGCCACCAAACGACAGGCACCCACTCCTATCCCCCGAGGAGGACGGCTCCACTAGCCACTCCGCGCGAGCCGCGAAGCTCTGGGTCCTCCAACTCCTCATCGGAGTCGAGCTGGAGTACAATCGAAGGAATATGCGATCGCTACGCTAGCTGCATAACGTAAAAATTTTCTACCCATAAAACCAAGGATCTACAGCTAGTTATAGATCACGGGATTACCACTAGACGTGCGGTGCAGCGGAAGCGCCGACTTCGACGTAGATGTACGCTGCCGCAGCAGCGCTGCAGCTGCGTGATCGCCCTCGCTACGCCCGCCCCTCCTCGCGCGGTTCGCCCTTGTGCTCCGATGCAGCACCTCCGAGGTATCCCCACACGCATGGGAGGAAGCGATGCGCCTCCGGACTCGCGTAGGTCCGCTGAGATGCAAGAGGCGAGGGCGTGGGCGGCGTCGCCAAAGTGGCGTGGCTTCGATTAGGTCACCCAGCGCCCACCTCTCATATATATATAGGCGCCGCTAACGGGCTCTCGAGTTTGGAGGCCCATTAGTAACCTAAGCCTCGCCTAATTGGATCAAATCCAATTAGGCCTTCTTCCCTTAAGCGTGCGACCCTATGGGCTCACGCACACATAGACATGGCCCGAAAGTACACCTACTCGGCCAATAGTTGACAGCAGCCTCTAGCAAGGCGTGCCAACTCCCATGTGTGCGCGCAATGATCATATCGGACGAACTATCACAAAACCATATACTCGTCATTCCCTTGCCACACGATATTTGGTCCACCTCGTGGGTTAACACTTAACCCAAAAGCACGGCCATGCATTTCTTGATCCAATCAATCGAGTGGTCCAGCTTATATCTCTCTCTCATGGAGAGGGGCAATTCCATCTTGATTGACTATGTCTCACAAAGCATGTTTCCCGACAAACCCGAAGACCACCTTTATAGCTACCCAATTACTGAGTAACGTTTGATAGTCCCTAAGTAGGTCGTTTCACATCTTGAATACATACGACAATCTCGGTCTAAGGACATAACGCACATGATGTATAAAGCCGGGGAGAGCAGCATCTATATTTATTGCACATCTACAATTGAAACCCCAAGAACGAGCTAGGTCCACCCATGTAACGTGATAAAGTGTACCAAAGAGGCGGAAGAAATTCCTAGCCGATCCTCTACTAGTGTGCATAAAAAATCGAATTGTTAGGGAGGCGAGAACCTTCCTCCTCGAGAGGGGGAATGTCACGCCACCCCGGCGCTTCTCCAAAGGATAAAAGTTCATCGTCCATACACGCCTCGATCGAGGAGGTCGGGATCGATTCGGCGTGTGTTGGAACACACGATCCTTGAGTAGGAGATATGCTTGCATCTCCCCGTCCTTCCCGAAGGTCGAGGTACGGCGCTAAACCCCGTCGATTGTCGGGGAGCTTGAGCTTCTTCCTCCCGACAGGTGCAGCATCTTCTTGCATAGGAGAGTCTTCAAGGTTGTCGAAGTTGAGGGCGAGCTTGTGCTTGTTCTGTCGTGAGCTGTCTTTGACGACCGCCTCAACCCGGCGAAGATCCTCCGGCTTTCTTCATGGCTCTTTGCCAAAAAACGACGATCGGACCTCGGGTGTGCAAGGGTTAGTTGAAAGTATGAACTTTCACACCCAAAATCTTGCTTTCGACACAATGTTTTGGTGGAGAAAATGGAGTGTGGAACAAGCGGGAGAGAGTGTGAGAGTGACAGAGAGTGAAAATGAGGGGTGGGAGTTCTCACCGGGTGCTCGAGGCTATTTATAGCCGAGCCCACGGCCGAGGGCTGCCTCACACAACGGGTTAGGAGCCTTTGGCGGCGGGCCCTAGCAGGCGCCGGATCGGTGCGGCCAAGACAGGGGTGCGCTACATTCACCCGAGGCAGCTTCTTTGTCGACTTTTGCAGGGCGTGTCCAATCTGGTCTTAAAAGTTCGTGGCCGGTTGTGTCCTCATCGGGTTCGACCGTTTTCTTCCCTTTTTGAATTTCTCAAAAATTTTCAAATATAAATTTATTTTTAAATAGAAAAATTATTTTAAAAATATTTTTGTATATACTTTTTATGTAGAAAATATTTTTCTTTTTATTTTTCATGTAAAGACTTATTTTATTTATAAAGATTTGTATTTTTAGTTTTCCAAAATATTTTGTTAATAAAAATATTTTATGAAACACATAAATATATAAAAATATATATATAGAATTTTTTTTTAATATACCCCATTCTTTTTTTCTTTTTGGATATACCCCATTTTTTTTTTTTTTTTTTCTTTTTGGATATACCCCATTTTTTTTTGAGCGGGGTTATTTATAGTCACCCGCTGTCGACTTTCCTCAAGTATTGGGCGGGAGGTACACGCCCGGGGTCTCGAGCGAGATCCTTCAACATTCCACACCGGTCTTGATGACGATGATTGCCGGGTGTTGTTGCTTGTACCCAATGAATGGGCACTTTACCGCCTTATCCTTGATATGGATGACGATGAAGCCCTTCCCTAGGCGATGTCGGCCTTGGCAAGATATAAAGAAATGGTCTCCCGAGGGAGGAGAGACACATCCTCCTTTGGGCCCATGTCCAAGACCACAAAGTCGGCAGGGGATGTATTCATCTTGGATCTTAATCAAAGATGTCCTCCCGGTATTCCCTCGGGCCGCCTTGTTGATTGATGCGCCATTTAGAGGGCGAATTTGGCGAGGGAGTAAGCGTCCCTCCATGGATTTTGTTGAAGGTGGTCTTGGACATCACATTAATATCGCCCCCGTGTCACAAAATGCATTAGCAAAATTGTGGGGGCCAATGGCAACGGTGATGATCGGACGCCCGGGATCTCCCTTCTTGGCAATGAATGGCGAGTCCACGAGGGGATCTTTTTTCAGCTCTTCCGGGTTGGCTGAGCCTGAGAGATATCATGTTAAGCGACTCGTGTGGGACCTCGGGTTGCCCCAGGATCCTTCCCGAAGTCGATAATCGGGCACTTGGGCTGCCTGTCCGGGCTAGCTGTGTCTCTATCATCTTGTTGAAGGCGAGTTGGTTCTTCACGGCCGCTGATCCAACCCTTCAAGCTTGTTATTCACACCTTCCAAGATCTTGTCTTGGTGGCTCATCTTTTGGTGAGATTTTCGTTAATTTTTCGCTGGCCCGATTACCGAGGTCCTTTAGTGATGGTGACCCGGGGTTATAGTTGGAGTTGTACACGGTTGCCTTGGAATGGTGGCTGGATCGGGTTGTTCCGGCCTAGCTGCGGTTGGCGATACCGTTGCTGTTGTTGATGAAGGCAGCTTCTTCACGGGTCTCGAGGCGGTTATCCCGAAAGTGGCCAACCTCACCACCACGTCTCACAGGTCATGTGAGCATCGGGGCATAGCCCGGCTGGCTGGGCGATTAGCACCTGTCTTTGCGCTCCTCCTCCCCTCTTTAGCGGCGAGTCCATTTTTGTGTTTTGGCGGGGCTCGTCTTCGCCCGGCTCGATTTGCCACCATTTTATCAATGGGGGCTGTTGCGATCGATGGTGGCGATAGAAATGCGCCACCAGCAGCGGCGTCGAGGTGCCCGCCGATATGGCCGTGAGACCATTGTAGAAGTTGCGGAGCACCGGCCGGTTTTCCATCCGTGGTGCGGGCATGCCGAATGTATTCTGCAGCCTCCCACGCCTCCGGGATAGGTTCCATTGATGTCTGGCTGGAAATTGGCGATTCTTCCCCTCGGGGCATTGGTTTTGCCCATGGGGGAAGAACTTGGCGAGGAACGCCCGCGGAGCACTTGGCCACGTGCGGCGACTTCCTTGTCCTTGTAGAACCCTTGTTTTCGCCTTCCCCACGAGGGAGAAGGGGAAACATACGAGCCCGATGGCGTCTGGCTGCGACATCTTTGATGGCGATAGTATCGCATAGCTCCGAAGTGTTGGAGATGAGCATTTGCGTCCGCGCTCAGCCGATCCCCGAGAATGGGCTGGCTGCACCATGGTGATCGGCCCGACATTGAAGCTTCGAAGTTTTTGTCCGCCACGTTCACCGCCGCCCGGTGGGCACGTTGGTGGCGGCTGGTTGAGAAATCGCGCGCGGCGACTTCGGGCCATGGCTTGAGTTGCGGTTGGTGCGGGGATGTCGGTCTCGATTGTTGGGGTTCCGGCTGAAGAAGAAGCGGCATGAGACCGGTTCTTCCTTAGGAGTGCCTACGGATCGGAGATGAAGTTTTTCCGGCAAGAGGAAAGCGACATACACTATCCTGTTTTTCATCCACAACGAGGGGAGAAAACATAAAAGATTAGCCTGTATGAGCAAATGGTATCCACGCACACAGTTCATATTCATAGCCAGCCTATTTATTATATTTTGTTTTTCACAATGCCTTCTACAGCAACGCCGCCTTTAAATGCTTGTTGGCATTTCTTAACGCAATCAAAGGAAATGTATAAAACCCATCCCCAATAAGGCGCTTAAATGCGCACGACATTCCCAAGTAAACCACCATGTCGGTGATCCGAAATGGAACTGCCAACGGGATAGATCTTGCCATCTTAGATATTCATCCATAAAAAGCGCATGAATCTATCATTGTAGCATTTCACCCGGAAGTATTCATGGTATCGTTATTTATATTTTCCCAAAGGAAGGCATGTGATTAATAAATTAGCATGGCATCTCGAATAGAGGAACATGTGTTTGCTTAGACCAAAATGTTCATACTTGGGGTAAGCAATAACGGTTCATGGATAGTGTGACACACACTTAAGAATCCACCAAAGAAAAAGGATAAAGAAAATAGATAAAGAATAAATGAATAACCTAATGGAGTAGTTCTAATGTATCTAGTCATGGCCATACAAATGAATAGTTAGGATCATATGCAAACCGATATCCCACCTCTAATCAAGTTAGGCATATGATGATCGATGATGAACTGTAATGAACATGTCAAGATTATGATATGTAAACTATACGCTAGTTCATATACCAACACAAGAACATGAACAAAACTATACTCTAGTTCATAAGTTAGGCCAAGAACATAAATATAAGACTTGCAAATAGAAGAATGCTCCATAGAGTGGATGTATTACCAAAGCACTTTCTTCTAGGAGACAAGCCCTCCTTGTAGCTCTTCTACTCCAAGTGTTAACTAAGAAAGAATAAAGAAGAAAGAAGAAGAAGAAAGAAGAAGTAGAAGAGAGAGAGGTAGAGGTGATAGAGAGAGAGAGATTGCTGGTTTGCTGGACTCCAAGTGGTGTGTGTTGAGAGAGGGAGAGGGGGCCTACTTATACACTTGGAGGGAGGGGCCTAAGTGCTAATTTACATCAAAACCGACACAGTAAACCTTCCTTGTATGCGCAAACCGACCAACGCAGGGCGGAAACCCCGTTTGGAAAGTGCACGAACCGCCTCCCGAGGCGGGGGCCAAACCGCCTCGGGGAGGGGTGCGGCCGCACACGGGTGTGCGCGCACCCCCCCAGGCTCGGCCTGGCCCGGGTCTCGGTGGGGTGTCGTCTTTTGCCCTGAAAAGTTGTGGGCCGAGCTGTGCTCGGCCCAGATTTGATGTTTTGGGTCGATTTGCTCTTGGGCTTGGGTTTTGCAATAATGCGCTTTCTCGGAAGGCGTACTTTGGTCGATTTTCCACTTGCTTTTATTATAAATCTGCAAAATAAAATACAAGACACTACAAGTGGAATTTATTAGTGATAAAAGTATATGAGTATAAAAAGGTTTAATTTTACTCCCTTTATGGTAGTAAGTTGACGGGAAAAATATGTCGTTGGTTACCGTCAACATCAACGACGGCATCGATCGTCGCCATCAACGGCCTCTACCTCGGCGCGGGCTTAGGGCGTGGCGGTGCTGTCAACGCAGGCAGGAGGAGGACTTCACCACCTACCGACTGGCTTCCGCTGGCTTCTCGGGCGAATCTCGGCGCCGGTCCGGAGTCACTCTTTGCCGAGTACGAGGAGCATGCCGCCGCCATCTCCCAGGCCACCCCAATCGAGAAGGTCTTCGAAATGCTTGGTTGAAGCATTTAGTTTGTACCTAGGGGTGGTCATGATAATAAAACTTCTTTTGTTGCTTACTCTTATGATGATCCCCACGCTCATCTTTTGTGTGTAATTTTTCCTCTTTTGCGAATGCCAATCGATCGCCTAAATAAACTCCCAAACGAATTAACCGAACGGCCCCTTGCCGAATAGCATGACATCATCATAGCCGAATGGATCTAACTTCCACTTGAAAATAATATAAAATTCGGCTTCCGGAGAATTCCAAACACTATTCAATGCTCCACTAAATGGCAATCCACTTTTCACTTTTCCCAAGATATCTACCACCGAGAAATGCTAAAGTTACCTGAGGAGAAACCTCGACGCAATGCAGATATCTTGACGAATGGCCATTTGTGACACTTATTCGGCAAAGAACCCGAATGCCTTGGCGGTACCTTCTAGAAGCCAAGTATCGTTTGATATTCCAAATTAATGCTCCTTAACCTTTGCTCCGGCAATCCTTTATAAACAGAGCCATACGAAGATCCAGAATCACCATCTCTTTTCTTGCTCACTCTGTTCATGTCCCAAATTTCCAATGGCAGAGAAAGGAAAAGGCATCACCCAAGAACAGGCTGGCCAAAGTTCAGAGATGCCTAAGTCTAGGTAAGATCAAACTCTTTTCCTCAACATGTCTTCAAGGCATTCTAATCTTGCTTGATCTTGAACTCTTCCTCTCCGCAGTCTTGAGATTCTTCCAGAGGACATGTTTGGAACGCGGTCCATACCCGTACCAGTCACTTCAGATTCCTCTGAATCTGACGAAGAGCAGCCGGACGTCAAGCAACTCCATCAAAGGCTTCGTGCAAATCTAGGCACAACAGACGCCTATGCTAACGCAGAGTGCAATCGGCGTATGGCTCTTGAGGTCCAGCTTGGCAGTAAGTTAATCCTCATTCTTTTTTTTTCTGTGCGCCCTTACCACTTTACTGAATCCCATTCCTTTTTTTCCTTTTAGACATGGCTGAGCGTCTCCACTGCCTCCAAGAAGCTATCAACAGTTTGGTGAGAGCGGTTGAGCACCAGGAAAATTTGCCCAAAGAAGATCTGGAGCTCCCCTTGAAGCTGGTAAATGAGGCTTTGAAGAAGAAAGGGGAGTAGGCCGCGGGTCAGAGACTAGGATTAGATGAACCTTGCTTATCAATGTATCAAGCTCCTTGTAGGATTTCCTTATGTACTCTTATCAATGAGTAAAATCTTCTTTGTGTCACATCTAAATTTTGTGTTTCTGTGTGATTTTTGTACTAAAGACGACATGCATAATGTCGGCTACTTCTCCAGATATTTAAATGGAGCGTTTTTCTGCTGAAGGCGATGAAAAACATCGGCTTTTTCTCCATTTGGGACCGATCTTGATTTTCAAGTCCCAACTTCGATGCTAGGATAAAATTTCTTAAGAAATCTTCCGTTGATAGCTATTCTTAATTCTTCTCCTAGTAGAGATTTTAAAATGTATGCATTACTGTGCACGATCTCAGTATACCGAAAAGGGTCATTCCCAGTTGGGAGACCACTTGCCGAATGCACGATCCTTAGTGCCAATCGGCAGCATACCTTTCCAAACTAAATCACCCTCTGCGAATTGCTTAACCCTGACCTTCTTGTTGTAGTACTTGGCAACACGTATCTTGTTCTTTTTAATATTTTCTAAGGCTTTCAGACGAATCTGGTGCAAATCTTCTAATTCATCCATCATCAAACTCTTATAATCCTCATTCTTCAGATCCTTCTGCAACATGACTCGTCTAGACCCTGATTGTATTTTCCAAGGTAGTACAGCATGACGCCCATATGCTAGTTCATAAGGAGACGTTTGAGTTGATCCATGGCAAGCCATTCGGTAAGCCCATAAGGCTTCATCAAGAACTAAATGCCACCTTTTAGGCTTTTCATTGATTTTCTTTTCGAATGATCTTGATCATAATCTTGTTTGATGCTTCGCTTGGCCATTGGCTTGTGCGCGATAAGGAGATGAATTATGTAACTTGATCCCCATCTCTTCGGCAAAGTCACAAAACTCGAAGAAGTGAATCGAGTCCCTTGGTGGGGTTGTAATACTCGAGGAATTCCAAACCTGTGAATTATATGTTCTTTAACAAAATTAACCATATTTTCTGATGTAACTTTCTTCAGAGGGATGGCTTCAACCCACTTGGTGAAATAATCTGTGGCCAAAAGTACAAACTTATGGCCTTTGCTAGATGGAGGATGAATTTGACCAATTAAATCTATACCCCAACCTCTAAATGGCCAAGGCTTAACAATAGGATTTAGGACAGATCTTTGGACTTCTCTCGGATATTACCAAACCTTTGACAATCTTGACACCCTTTGTAATATTCAAAACAATCCTCCAACATGGTCGGCCAGAAATAACCTCGTTTCTCCCGATAATCCACTTCATTCGGTAAGCCGACGGGGTGCACCATACAATCCTTCATGCACTTCATACATCATCCTTTTGACCTCTTCTTTGACGCAGGCATTTAAGCAATACTCCATCCACGGACTTGTAATATAATTGATCGTCAAGGAGTACAAACTTAAGAGCTTTATGCCCGAGCTGAAAACCTTACGTGATGGGTTTCTAAGGTAATCGGCAATCTCTTCCCTCCGGTCATTGTTTGCTTGATCAATACCGAAAGCATGTTCGTCTATGGTGAAGACTTCTTGATTCTCACGATATCCTCGAAGCACTCCGAGCCAACTTGTTTGCTTCTTCATTATGCTCCCTAGGGATGTGATGTAAGGTCACTACCCAAAAGCCTTCAAAGAACTCCCCGGCACTCCTCATAGTAGTTCCTCAAGATGTCATTTTTGCACTCATATTCGCCGGTCGGTTGTTTGATCACCAATTCGAATCTCCAAAGATCTCAATCGCAACAGACCTCTGCCTCCACAAGAAGCTGAAGTCCTTTGAGCAATGCTTCATACTACGCTTGATTGTTGGTGACAAGTAGCACTAATAGGAATAGCAAACTCAAAGGTTGCCCCCTTGGGTGAAATTACCAAGATACCGACACCACCGCCTTTATCACAAGACGATCCATCAAAAATAAAGCCCAAGGTGCAATGCTAACCATATCGCAGAAAAGATCACGATGTTGGGTAACAAAATCAGCAATAATTTGACCTTTAAAATGGCGTTTGCCGACTCATACCTTAGATCAAACTCAGATAATGCTAAAAACCCACTTACCGATTCTTCCGTTTAAAATCGGCATTGATAGCATGTGTTTAATTACATCAAACTTAGATACTATCACACATTCGGCATTCAACAAATAGTGCCGAAATTTAGTACATGAGAAGTAAACACATAAGCACAACTTGTCTATAGCCGAATACCATGTCTCCGGATCTAACAGTTTTCGGCTAAGGTAAGCTACCACTCGCTCTTTCCCACCTTCTTCTTGTATGAGGGCCGATCCTATTGTCGGGGCTATCGGCCACCACATACAACTTGAAAGGCTTGTCAAGTCTTGGAGGAACCAGCACAGGTGGTGCCTTCATGTATTCTTTAATCTCATCTAAAGCCTTTTGCTGTACGTCACTCCATACAAACTTCTGGTTCTTCTTGAGTTTCAACAGCGGAGAAAACGGCAAGACTTTTCCCGACAGATTGGATATGAATCTTCTCACAAAGTTGACCTTGCCGAGCAATGATTGTAGTTCTGTGAGATTGGTGGGTGGAGCAATCTTCTCTATGGCTTCCATGCTATTCTTTCCAACCTCGATCCCACTCTTATGAACTAAGAAACCCTGGAACTCGCCAGCCGAGACCCTGAAGGCGCACTTGTTTGGATTCATCTTTAAACCATGTTTCCTAGTGCACTTCAAGGTTTTTCTCAAGTCGGCTAAATGCTTCTCATAATCTTTTGACTTGACTACCACGTCATCAATATAAATTTCCACTACTTTGCCGATCAACTCATGAAATATATAATTCATAGCTCTCTGGTAAGTTGCACCGGCATTCTTCAAACCGAATGTCATGACAATCCACTCAAACAAACCAATATGGCCTAGGCATCTGAAAGCTGTCTTCAAAATATCCACGATAGCCATAAAGATTTGATTGTAACCAGTGTTCTCAACCATAAAGCTGATAACCTCATGTCCAGCAGTAGCATCTACCAGCAAATCAGCAACTGGCATAGGATATCCATCCATAGGTGTGGCTTTGTTAAGATCTCTAAAATCTATGCAAACCCGCATCTTTCCATTCTTCTTGTAGATAGGAACAATGCTTGAAATCCACTCTGCATATCTACATGGCCGAATGAAGTCTGCTTCTAATAATCTTTCAATATCTTTTTTCATGTCGGCCAATACCTTCTCTTCATATATTTTTCGATGAGGTTGTTTATAAGGACGATAACCTGGCTTGATGGGCAATGGATGTTCAATAATGGAGTGATCTAATCCAGGCATTTCTGAATAATCCCAAGCAAAACAATCTTTGAACTCTTTGAGAAGATCTATTAATTTTAATCTGAATTCTCGATCTAACTGGGCACTGATGTATGTCGGCCTTGGCTTGTCACCATCACCTATGTCCACTTCTTCCAATTTATCACCGACATAAAACCATGCCCTAGCTTTCCTTTGCTGCCATCAATCGGGTTCCCCATTAAAATTACTATGAGAGCCGACTGCTTTGGTCGGCTATTGATCCCGGTAGTAAGCATTAATGGGACCTCCTTCTTCCCAATTCCTGCCTGAGAAGAATTCTACACCATCATACTCCCAGAACGAGGTTTCGTCAGCAGCGACACTCACTAAGTCATCGGCTTGAACCACTTCAACTTCATCGTCGTTCCACTGTATGAGGACCTGGTGCATAGTAGAGGGAACACAACAGTTGGCATGGATCCAGTCTCTCCCAAGAAGCAAGCCATACGATCCTTTCTTTGCCAATAACGAAGAAGGTGGTGATCAATGTCTTCGAGCTGATCGTTAATTCAACATGTACAGCTCCATGGGTGTCCGAAGGTTTGCCATCAAAATCCCTAAGAATCATGTCCGTCTTCAAAGCAAATGCGCCTCGGGCCATCCCCAACTTTTCGAAAGTTGTATGAGGCATAACTTTAATAGCGCCGCCTCCATCCACAAACATCTTCGCCGAGGCTTCCCATTGACATACTCTTCGGGTAGAGAGGCTTCAAATGATTGTGCTTTTTGGACTGGCCAAAACTACCTGCCTTGTCAAAGCCAATCGACTTAAGATCAATCATCTCTTTGCTATCGAAATCGGAGTAAAGCTTCTTCATTTGAATAAGCATCTTCTTGATCCGGCAGGAGCTATGAACTCGACGGAAGATAGAAAACCATGCCTACATCACCGAATAGTCGGGTTCATCAGGTTTTTTCTTCGGGCGCCGCACCTTTTTCCCTTCGGCTGTTGCTTCCTTGAGCTCTTTGTTCCTCATGCACCGCACTCTTCTCTTTTGACTTTTCCTTAGCCCTCGAGGACACCACTGTCCCTTCTGCCAAACATACTTCTAAGAAAGTTGCTCATCATCATGGTCCTCATAGTCTTCATAGTCAGCCCATGCTTGATCCGCAACCCTTTTGCCACTATGGAACCTGTTGTCTTCTATTTTTAAATGTTGTTCATCCTCGTGGAAAGCGTGCCCCTAGTCTTTCTTGGATGGGACGGCGGTTGACTCGAGCCTTGCCTCTGTACCGAAGTATTGCTCGCCGCATTCGGGACGAGCTTGTTTCTAGCAGGCAACTTCAAGCCTTCATTCCAAAGAAGGTCTAAAGAAAGGACAACCCCAGTGAGATCCCTCTTGCTCTTGTAGGTATTCCTCTTGCTCCCTGTAGTATATCTCCTCCTCATACCCTTGCTGCTCTTCCTCGCAAGCTGCCGATCCCCTAATTCTTTGCTTCTCTTGCTGCCTCGCCACTTGTTTAGCAAGATAATGCGAAGTAACCCTAGGTTTTGAAGTCTCACCCTTTTCAGTTCGGCTATTCAGGAACCGAACCCTATGTTGCTGAAGCTCTTTACTAGTGATTTGCCGACTAGGGTCAACTGAGCTGCTTTGCTTTGCCTTATTAGAGGTCAATACCTTTACCTTTCCTTTACCCTTGGGATCATTTGTAGATATCATATTCATAGAGAAGGAGATCATACTCATTGGGAAAGGCTGCTTGTCTACCTTCATGTTGTTATCAAACTTCAAGTGGCCTTCCTGTATAGCTCTCTGGATACGCTGCCTGAACATTCGGCAATCGTTGATGGAGTGAGAACTGGTATCGTGGAAACCACAGTATTTCTTGTCCTTCACTCCTTCAGGTCGCCGCAAAGGATGATTCTCTGGCAACTTGACGCGTCCTTCTTTAACCAATAGCTCAAAGAGTTTATCAGATTTGGAGATGTCAAAATCATATGTCCCCTTGTGCTGCTTCATCCAACGCTGATTAACCTGTGTAGGCTCCTTTCCCCCAAACTAGTTCAGCTGCAGCTACCTCATTCTCATCATCATCTTCTTCCGCGTCTTCTAGAAAGTTTTGATATGTCCCATAGGCTACATTGCCCCCTTTCTGGTAGCGGGCATCATTCTTAATGCTTTGAAACTGATTACCCATGACTGCCAAGCACCATGAGAGCTGTCCAAGGTCTTCAAATTCCATGCCGACTAGCTTCTCCCTGATATTCGGGTGCATGCCACGTATAGCTACTGCCGGCAATTGGTTGTCTGGCAAGGTCAGAGAGTAACAGAAGTTCTTAGTCTCTCTGAACCTGCGTAGGTATTCTTGGGGTGTTTCATTGTACTTTTGCATCATCCCCATTAGATCGACCAGCTCCTTTTCATTGGAACCACTGAAGAAATATGCATGAAACTTTTGCTCCAGCTCTAACCAGGTTCCAATAGAATTGGCCGGCAACGTCATAAACCATATGAAAGCCGGCCCTGTGAGAGACAACAGGAAGTAGCGGATCCTCCATGCTTCATCTGTAGCGAGCTCTCCCAACTATATCAGATAGCGACTGATGTGTTCTATGGTGGAAGTATCGTCTTGACCGGAGAATTTGGTCAAGTCAGTTGGAGGTTTCATCCTTGGAGGAAGCGCCACCTTGTTATACCATTCTGGATATGGAGACTGAAATACATAGGGCCGATTCTTGGGCTTCAAACCAAACTGGTTCTGCATCATATCGGCCATCCTATGTAGGAGCATGTCAACGCTTGAATTTGGGGGTCCAGATGGTTGTCCTGATGCACTTGTATATCCATGATTCGGCAAGGCATTGAGAGTTGAATAGTCAGTGAACTTAGTATAGCCAGGTCCAAAGAGATTCCTATGTAGCCTATTGTTTAGTGGAGAAATCATATAAGCAGAAGGCGGAGGATTCCTAGGTGTGCCAAACGTAGCATCCCCATAGGTGGGATGAGGTGTCTTGGTCTCCTGAGGCTTTGCTTTGGGCTTTGGCTTTGGTGTTTCCTCAACCTCGTCTTCAGCATCTTCAGTAATTACAGCACCTTTTCCTAGCTTCTTTGGATCATGAAAGTACGTAGGCCTAGATATTGGACCAAAACGTTCCTCGAAGTATTGATCAGCCTCAGCTCCAAAGCTACTCTTCATAATGTAACAGAAAGTGTTGAGGAAAACTGAATTGTGATTTGCCATCGTCTTGCCCATGGCCTCATGAATGACCCGCTACATCTTGATGTAGTCCTCTTCATCATGCTATATCGACTCACCAGGAAGCAACACCCTTGGCAGCTTTGTCTTCTGGAGGACTTTGCCACTCTTGTTTTTGGAGAAATACAGCATGCACTTCTCCATGAAAGTAGTGCATTCCTTTCTCACCATCTCCCGCACTCGGTGGCAGGTCATCCACGTAGAGCTTGATGATTTCATCCTTTGTCGGGCATCTTGACATCAAACTTGAGTGTCCCACTAGGCGCGTGCCAAAAAGTGTGCTAGCACAAAATGTGCACTATGGCTCACACACGCAAAATTTTGGATGAGCTAGCTTCCAAATAGGTGCCAGCGTCTTGATTCCGGGAGGCGTGCGGTCGGTTTGACTCGAAACTAACAAGGAATAAAACCATGAGAGCGGGAACATGCCTAGTGTGACCAAGACAGTTCCACATGTATGGCCCTCGAAGCCACTTACGATGACATATAGCTATAGAAGTTGTTCGCCAACAGGTTTAGTGATGCATTCGTAAGCATAAACAAAGCATGTAAATGTGCAGTCCCAAATGATCATAAAGAGACATGTTTGAACAAGTGAAACCCAATTATCAAGATATAAGATCAGTAAAGCTCATAACGTAAATCGATACCCTTTGTTAACATGCTAATTACAAACAGGTAACTCATAAATATAAATCTAATCTAAATAACACATGCATAGGCTATTCCAACTAGTCTGCAAGACGCGTCTAGTTTTCGTGAAACCCGTCTAGCGTAAACCCTAACAAGTTCATCCACCGCATGATATAACTTGTTATAGATCGAAACCACTCCTTACAAACCAGATTAATCCACCGCATGATACAATCTAGTTACAAAAAGCTAAAAGCATGCATATATCTAGATAGATCTATAAATACTTGTTACTCGTTAAAGCGTAATCGCCGTGGTCTAATACCACGATCCACGGTAATGTGCGGCTAATGCGTGCTCGATGGCCTAGCTCCGGGGACAATGACGAGCGCGTAGCTATGGTTGGGGCAAATCACGCACCCTAGTCCGGTGGTGATCACTATCGAGCTCAAATGCTCATACCGGGCGAGTACAAGCAAATCGAGAGAGGGAGAGGGCTCCCAAGTCTCTATGATTGAGGCTAGTGCCGATATTGAATGGGTGTGTGTGTGGATCTTTGGGAATTGAACCTGCCTCAACCCGGCGGCCGGCCTCCCCCCTTTTATAGTCACAAGGGAGCGGGGCACAAGAGCTCATACCGGTGAGGACTTGAAGAAACGAAAAAGTGTCTACGGGGTGGTAGGTGCGGGGAAAGAGCTCGCAGCTGGAGCTCACCACATGGGCGAGCTCCTTCGAGCCCGTGCTCCGGATGCCGAAATTAGTCGCCGCCGTGCACGCGGGAATTGCGGTTTGGGCCGTGGCCGATCGTCGCCCTTGTTCTTAATCGTAGTTGGAACGCGTCCCCTCAAGACAGCGCGGCCATACCGCGAAAGGGGTGAATGTATGTTGAACGTGCCGAACGGCAATCGTGAGCGGAGTGGTTGGAGACGGCGGGGGTATGGTGAGATGAGTCTGTGACCGCTTTCCTGTTGCGGTGACTCCGCATGGCTATAGTGTCCGTCGCAGGGTATGGTGAGATGAGTCTGTGACCGCTTTCCCGTTGCTGTGACTCCGCATGGCTACAGTGTCGGTCGCAGGGTATGGTGAGATGAGTCTGTGACCGCTTTCCAGTTGCTATGACTCCGCATGGCTACAGTGTCTGTCAGAGAGTTGTTGAGTTTGTCAGGGAGTGGTTGACCAACTTCGTACCCGCTGGCTTCCCTTGGAAGGCGCCGCGGTGAGCTCGGCTCGTCCTCTTCGTTTAGTTGTGGAGACCGCAGCGGAGCTCGTGGTGGGAGGGCTCGAGCGAGGCGGAAAGAACTCTTCGTCCTGAGAGCTCGAGCGGGTGGAGAGCTCGAGCGAGGCGAGGGGGTTGTCCTCGTCTTGGGAGCTCATGCCAGAGGGAGCTCGAGCGAGGCGGAAAAGAGCTCTTCGTCTTGGGAGCTCGGACGAGGTGGAACCCGTTCTTGACGTGGGGCCATGTACCTTGAAGAGTTCGAGCGGGACGGAAGGGGAGTTCTCGGCCGTCCATGCTCCCGCCTGGAGTCAGAGAGCTCGTTTGTGAGGATGTCTTGGCACGTCGTGACGAGGTGGCCTGAGTTGTGCCGTGTTTGGGGCGACCCTCGACTTTTTTGCTTTTGAGCTAGGTCGTTATTTTAGGGATGTCCCAAAACATGATCCCCACGGTAGCCCCCAAGCATTTGGGGAGAGGAGATCTCCTCCGAGATGCTTTCTTGCGCGTTGACCTCGTGATCGATGCACGGGGAGTGGCCCAGTTCTGGAATTTGATTTCGTGCGGGGGGGTGCGATGGCGCACCGGGCGGTAGGCCCCGAGGCTCCGTGGGAAAGGAGGGAGGTTCTCGCGGAGGCTTAGAGTCTTTTTTTTCGAGTTTTGATGTTTTTCGTTCCTTCCTTGGTCGTCCATGGAGGAGGGTGAGCTTCGAGCTCGATCTTGCCCTGTTGGCCGAGACCGAGTGCCCGGTGAGCTGCTGGCGGGTAGTCCGGGCGAGGTCCGAGCTCGAGCTCGTTCGTTTGGTCGGTGGCGGACCGACCTCAAGTTCCAAGAGCTCGACTTCCACGGTCCCCGAGCCCCGTGCGGGGCCCAAGGGCGAGATACCTCCTCATCGATGAGGTTGACCTCGGAGTCGATCGTTACCACCCTTGGCGACCAGCTCCGCGAAAGCCCCCGAGCTCTTTTGCGAGCTCAGGGCGTGAGCCGTCGGTGCTGCTTTTCCCGGGTGCCCTTGCTCTTTGTGCCCCTCGGGCGGTCTCGAGCTCTTCGGAGAGAGCCGGCCTTTGAACCCCGGGTGCATTGAGTTCGCCCCCAAGCCCGGTTTCGATCCTCTCCGGAAAAGTTACCGTTGGGGCCGAGCTCGGGTGTTTTTACGCTACGTAAAAATAGCCGTTTGGAGATTCTTCCGTTGGGGATTTTTACCGTTTCGGCGCGGCTGTCTCGGCTTCCGCCGTGTGTGTCGCACACGTGTCTTTCTCGTGGCATTCGACGCGGGCGGATTTGACATGAGGTGGGGCCCTCCAGCGGATTCACCTCGCCGCCTCCGTCACGCCCGATCTATAAATTGGGAAGGAGGGGAAAACGGACTCATCTTTCGCCCCGCTTTCCCCCTGTCGAGAGAAAGATCCGAGCCGCTGTTGGCGGTAACCAACGACATATTTTTTTCCGTCAACTTACTACCATAAAGGGAGTAAAATTAAACCTTTTATACTCATATACTTTTATCACTAATAAATTCCACTTGTAGTGTCTTGTATTTTATTTTGCAGATTTATAATAAAAGCAAGTGGAAAATCGACCAAAGTACGCCTTCCGAGAAAGCGCATTATTGCAAAACCCAAGCCCAAGAGCAAATCGACCCAAAACATCAAATTTGGGCCGAGCACAGCCGCCCACAACTTTTCGAGGCGAAAGACGACACCCCACCGGAGACGGGCGGCCGAGCCCTGGGGTGCGCGCGCACCACCCGGTGCGGCCGCACCCTCCCCGAGGCGGTTTTCGGCCCAGCCTCGGGAGGCGGTTCGTGCACTTTCAAACGGGGTTTCCCGCCCTGCGTTGGTCGGTTTGCGATACAAGGAAGGTTTACTGTGTCGGTTTTGATGTAAATTAGCACTTAGGCCCCTCCTCCAAGTGTATAAGTAGGCCCCCTCTCTCCCTCTCTCAACACACACCACTTGAGTCCAACAAACCAGCAATCTCTCTCTCTCTACCACCTCTACCTCTCTCTCTTCTACTTCTTCTTTCTTCTTCTTCTTTCTTCTTTATTCTTTCTTAGTTAACACTTGGAGTAGAAGAGCTACAAGGAGGGCTTGTCTCCTAGAAGAAAGTGCTTTGGTAATACATCCACTCTATGGAGCATTCTTCTATTTGCAAGTCTTATATTTATGTTCTTGGCCTAACTTATGAACTAGAGTATAGTTTTGTTCATGTTCTTGTGTTGGTATATGAACTAGCATATAGTTTACATATCATAATCTTGACATGTTCATTACAGGTTCATCATCGATCATTATATGCCTAACTTGATTAGAGGTGGGATATCGGTTCGTTGTTCCTTCGGGTTTGCTCTTGTTCTAGTCCGTCCATTCGACGAGTGGGGATCCTGGGGGACAAGAGTAGTGTTTCTAATATGCGGGCATGGTGCCCGGTATTACGACACCCGCGGATATGAGGGCATGCCACGGTTGAGGGGGGTAGGCGGCTTGGTCGTGACAAGCCTTGACCGGCCCCTTGAAATCCCCCCCACGTTCGTATGTTACGTAGGAGTTCGTAAATGCTTCCTATCGGGCCGTATGGTATCCGTGGAGTCTCCCCGCTATCCTAGACCTAACCATGATTAAATCAGTTTGCATATGATCCTAACTATTCATTTGTATGGCCATGACTAGATACATTAGAACTACTCCATTAGGTTATTCATTTATTCATTTATTCTTTATCTATTTTCTTTATCCTTTTGCTTGTGGATTCTTAAGTGTGTGTCACACTATCCATGAACCGTTATTGCTTACCCCTCGTTATGAACATTTTGGTCTAAGCAAACACATGTTCCTCTATTCGAGATGCCATGCTAATTTATTAATCACATGCCTTCCTTCGAAAATATAAATAACGATACCTGAATACTTAGGGTGAAATGCTACAATGATAGATCCGTGCGCTGCGGATGAATATCTAAGATGGCAAGATCTATCCCTTTGGCAGTTCCATTTCGGATCACCGACATGGTGGTTTACTTGGGAATGTCGGCGCATTTTCGACGCTCTTATTGGGGATGGGTTTTATACTGTTTCCTTTGATTGCGTTAAGAAATGCCAACACCGCCATAGCCTTCCCCGAGATCTGATCATCCGCCGTGATTCGTTCCTCCGCCCCTTGAAGTCAATTCGATCCCCGGAGTGAAAGATGGGATCCCGGTTGCCGGCGACGGCCACCCCGGGCCGATGGGCGGTGTGGCCTTTGTGGCGGGCTCCCCGCGGACGAAGAAGGAGGAGTGGATCATCCCTCCACAGTCCCACGAGGTCCCGATCCGCCGGGAGGGCTACGTCGTGTCGTTCGTGGGCTTCCCACGAACGCGGACTCGGCGTGCCTACCGACGACTTCTTCGGGGGCCTGATCTCGTACTGGGGCGTCGAGCTCCAGCACCGACGCCGAACGACCTGCTGCTGTTCTCCGTCTTCAACACGCTCTGCGAGGGGTGGCTCGGCATCCCTCCCAACTGGGAGCTCTTTCGGCACTTTATCTACGCGAAGATCCAACACCTGCCCGGCAAAGGAGGCGGGCCGGCCCCAATCGCGTGCGTGGCGATCCAGCTGCATGGAGGGAGGATTCGGGGGTCATTCCCCAAGGGTGACTTCCCGTCCGCCAACCCTGGGTGGAGGAGGGAGTGGTTCTACCTCAAGAACGACCCTCTCCATCCTCTGCCCCGGTACACCGGCCGTACCTTCGCCGACGCGAGCAAGCTGTGGCGCGAGGGACCGCACGACCACGTCTCGGAGCGGATGGAGCGGACGGTGGAGAAGGTGAAGGCGCTCAGGGATGCCGGGCTGACGGTCAATCATATCGTCGAGGTCTGGCTCTCTAAAGCCGTGGTGCCGCTGCAACACCGCACCCTCCGGCTCGGGAGATGAAGGACGAGCACGCTCCGTTCATGGGGACCGCGAACACTCCCGGACTCACCGTCGACCAGGTGAACTGGTGGGTGAAGCATGTGACGAGGACGGGAGAGCGGTCGCGGGAGCTCCTCAGATTCTTCCCGATCCGGGGACTTCACAACTCGTAAGTCCTTGCCGTGCTCCTCTTGTCTGTTTCCTCGTTGATTCGAGCTCGTTCTGAATCTGAGCTCTGCAGGTCGGAGTGGTAGACACCGCCGCCTCCCGCCCTCCCCCGCACGGGAGGCCAATGCCGGTGGCAGGCGATGTCCTGCAAGCTCCGATCTGGAGCGAGGGGGCGGGTTCCTCCAGCGGCGGCGAAGAGCAGGCCGGCAACGAAGCGGAGTCCGGTGCCGCGCAGCAGGAAGGATCCTCGGCGTGGCGATGCCCGGCCGTGGGTGAAGGCACGCCGGTGGGCCGGGATCGTCTTCCCGTGGAGAGCCCGCGGGGAAGACGGCTCGACCTCCCGGCGAAATGGTCGCCTCCGCGGCCGCCCCCGCCCGCGGACGCAAGTCGGACCGGGCCGGAGGGGGGCTCGAGGCTCCAAGGCGCGGAGACGCAGGAAGAAGAAGAGAATGGCAACACATTAATCTCCGTGCATGCGTCTTTGTTGTGAGATTCGGCGATTGCAATGCGCGGCCGACTTCTGTTGTGTTCGGTGGTGGTGGAGCCCTATCGAGAAACGCCTGAAGGCGGACGTGTCGAGTTCGGTGGGCACGGCCTTGAGCTTGGCGGCGATGAGCTCGACGGTGGTGATGCTCTCCCCTTCGGTGGGGAGGCTCCCCACCGGTGCCTCGTTGTTTGCTAGCGTTGGTGGTGAGCGCGGAGGGTGTGTGCCGGACCCGGGCTTGTCGCCGCCGCCCGACGTTCCGTGAACGGAGCGCGCCGCAGACGGTCTCGAGCCCGATCGCCGAGCTCCGGTGGCCCGACATCACCGAGAGACGCCCGTTGCTCCTCGGGCCCAAGTCGCGGAGAGCACGCCGGCGGCGGCGACGAGGGATGGAGGTGGAGGGCTCGGGAGAGCGCGAGAACACCGAGGTGGGAGCTCGGGGATGTCCAGGGCCGCCGATCCCCTAAGCCCAAGGAGGTTAGGTCGTCGAGGGCGCGTGGTCATCGAGATAGCCGATGGCGATGCCGCGGTCGCGGCGGGAGGAGGAGGTCGTGGCGAATCGATGACAGCGGGCGAGGGGCGTGTCGCCGACACCATCGCTACGCCGCCGCCGCCGACGCCATCGCCATACCGGCGGATAGCGGGCGGGAGTTGAGCTCGGAGGCGCGATAGCAGCATCGCGTCGCGGACGCCCGGCTTGATCGGGCGAAAGATACGCCGCCCACCCGTCGCCCGTAGCGATGGCGTACCCCGAGGGCGTGGGCGTGGTGCGCCACGGCCGCGCCCGATCGCTCGATTCTGCGGCTTTGGGGGCGACCGCGTCGTCGGAGGAGGAGAATCGTCGCCGGGGCCGCCCGAAGAGCCTTCGTCGACTCGCGGGTTTGGATCGGCTGCCACCGTCGAGCTCTTTGCCCATCTTCTCCGCTTTGCTGATTGTCTCGTCTTTTTTGGGGGGTTTGCAGGAGCTGCTTTGGGGTACAACGCTCGACGCGGCGTCCCCGAGGGCCGGCGGCCTTGTCGGAGGCTAACGGACTGTGGGTGGAGATGTGCCACGAGCCGGCCGGGCACACGGCTCCAACAAATGGATCGTGGAGGGCCGGGCACAAGGCGTCGCCAACTTCATTCGTGACACGGAGGAGCCGCCGCCGCTCGGGTGGCACGGGAGAAGGTCGACGGCTGGCGCTTGCGCGAGGCGTCCCTGCGGCGGAGAGGAGCTCGACCTTGCGCAAAGCGCGGCCGGGCGTAAGATGGAGGAAGAGCTCGAGTCCTTTCGCGGGCGCCTGGAGGACAAAGAGCTCGGCGCCGGCGCCTCGGCGTAAGGCGAAAGCAGCTCCGGAAGGATAAGGAGGAGGTGGCCGAAGCTCGCGGGTAACGTGATGCCAAGCTCGAGGGTGAGCGCTCTTTCCTCTCCCGTTCCTCTTACTTCCTGTATGCGTAGGGCTGATCGACCTCGCCGATGAGGTTTTAGTTTACGATGATGAAGCCGCCGAAGTTGTGGTGTTTATACCGCTCATCGAGAGCGGAGCGGGAGAGACTCGATGCCGAGAATCAGTCTCTCTGGCGTAACGAGCGGGGGCTCTATGACGAGTTGTGGAGTAAGCGAGTGGTCGTCTCTCGTCTGTCTTCCTGCAATCTTATGGCTTGCTTTCTGATCTGTCTTCCTTCCCGCAGTGAGAAGAAGAACTCCTTGAAGCCGACACGGGAGCTCGATGTGACGGGGACCAAGCTCGCCTGCCGAGGCCACACAAGCACACGCAGCTCGAGTTGCGCGGACTAAAGAGGCCGACATGAAGAAGGTGGTCGCCGACTTCATAATTGCCAAGACCGAGCTCGACGACTAGCACCAAGAGCTCGTGAGCGATCCAGAGCACGCCGCTAAGGCCGGGGAGGGAGGCGACGAGCTCGAGGCGACGCACGACCGAGCTTGTGTCGGAGGTGGAGGTCGCCCCGCGGCGCGTCCTCGGGGTGGAGGACATGGAGGACCCGGTCCAGCGGGTGTTGTCCATCCCGCGCAAGGTGACGGAAGACGCCGAGCCGAAAGTGGTCCACAAGGCGGTCGGCGTCGTCTTCGCCCACTACCCCAAGTTCAACGTCGAGATAGTGAAGACGGGGTGGCCGATGTGTCCGCCGACGAGGAGGAGGTGGAGCTTAAAAGCCGCCCGGCCGAGGCTGCCACCGCGGAGCTGTCCGCCGAGGCCGCTTTAAGCTCGCCATTGACGAAGCTCGGGCGTCTTTCGAGCCTTCTTGCCGGTGAATATGGAGCTGCCGAGGAGGAGGAGCCCGTCCAAGATCCGCCCGCCGGAGAGTCGGCGCCTCAGGACCCGCCTGCACAAGACTAGGGGTAGGAGCTTTGCACGACTCCTTTTTGTTTGAATTTCGAGTCCTCGGCGGGAGGCCTTTGTAGGGACAATGGTAGCTTGTGCTAAAAATAATTCAAGTGTTGAGCTCTTCTCTTTGTCGCTTTTTTGCTTCCTGTTTCGTTTAAGTTCGAGTTCGCGCCCGGTAAGGCAGGACGGCAGCCATTTCGGCCGGTGGGCGCTGGAGGTCGTTTAGGCGATTACGCCGTGTCTTGCAAGGGTGGCCTCGAGGCTTAGGCGTTTTTCGAGCGTTCGTTCGCGGGCCTAGAGAAGAGTCGTGCGCGAGGCCGCGGCTTGGTTCGAGCTCGAGGTCGTGGTCGAGTGTCACGACCTGTGTGAGTCCGAAGTTGAGCTCGGGAGCTCGGGCGAGTGTTTTCGAAAAAATCGGTGTCTCAAAATCATGGGGTGTGCACCCCCTTCCGTGTAGCCCCCGAGCAAGGGCGGGTCTTTGCTAGAAGCGAAGGCCGGTCATTGCTCGAACGGACCAAGGGAGAAGAATTCGAGATGCTTGCACAAGTTGTTGCATCGAATCGGTGTTTTTATTGACAGCTACAATATTTCGGAATACATTCAGGGGTAGAAGCGACGTAGCTGTTCGATGTTCCATGCGTTGGCGAGGATACGGCCCTGGTGGTCTTTGAGCTTGTACGTGCCGGGCCTCAGTACTTGGTCGATGGTGAAGGGGCCCTCCCAGGGCGCCGAGAGCTTGTGGCGGTCTTTGGACTCTGTACTCGACGTAGCACGTAGTCGCCGACGCTGAAAGCTCGTCCCTTGACATGGCGGTCGTGGTAGCGCCTCATGGACTGCAGGCACTTGGCGGAGTGGAGGAGCGCGATGTCGCGAGCTTCGTCGAGCTGATCGGCGGCGTCTTCGAGCGATGCTTGATTGCCGTCCTTGTTGTAGGCCTGAACCCGCGGCGAGCCGTATTCGAGGTCGGTCGGGAGCACGGCCTCGGATCTGAAGACAAGGAAGAATGGAGTTCTCCGGTGGCCCTGCTTGGCGTGGTGCGAAGACTCCACACGACGGAAGGGAGTTCGGCGAGCCATCGATGGGCGAACTTTTCGAGCCTCTTGAAGATGCGTGACTTCACGCCCTGCAGGATCATACCATTAGCTCGTTCTACCTGTCCGTTGGTCCTTGGGTGGCTGACCGAAGCCGTGTCAACGCGGATGCCGTGGTCGCTGCACCAGTCGATGAAGACTTCTCCCATGAAGTTGGTGCCGTTGTCGGTGATGATGGAGTTCGGAATCCCGAACTGATGGATGATGCTGGTGAAGAACTTGACGGTCTCCTCGGCCCGACACCGAGCGATGGGCATGACTTCGATCCACTTGGAGAACTTGTCGATGGCAACGAGGAGGTGCGTGTATCCCCCGGCCGTCCTCTTGAAAGGTCCCACCATGTCGAGTCCCCAGACAGCGAAGGGCCAGGTGAGTGGAATCGTCTGGAGAGATTGGGCCGGGAGGTGTGTCTGCTTGGCGAAGAATTGGTAGCCTTCGCAGCGTCGAACGACTTGGGTGGCGACTGCGACGGCGGTCGGCCAGTAGAAGCCTTGCCGGAAAGCTTTTCCGACGAGAGCTCGTGGTGCCGCGTGGTGACCGCACTCATCGGCGTGGATCTCTTTGACGAGCTCTTCTCCTTGCTCGAACGTGATGCGATCTTCGCCGGAGGACGCCGGAGGCCCCACGTCGGTAGAGCTCCTCCCCGACGAGGACGAAGGACTTAGCCCTTCGAGCCAAGCGCGCCTGGACTCTTCTGTCCCGGGGGGGGAGCTTGCCTTCCTCTAGCCACCACAGGAGCGGGACCCGCCAGTCAGGCTTTGGAGTCTTCGAGGTTGAGCTCGACCCAGCCCCGAGAGCCAGCCGAAAGCCGGTGGGACTCGAGCTCGTGGCTAGGCAAGCCTTTATATTGGGCGAGCTCGAGCTCGTGGGATCATCGACTTCCATGGGGCCCGAGCTCGAGGCGTCGGCGGTCGAGCTCGCGCCGGATGTCGCGTTTTCATCCCCCGAGCCGTATCGAGGGCTTGTGTTGCTCGTGCATGAAGACACCCGTGCAACCGGCAAGCGATCCGATGCAAGCTTGGCGAGGGCGTCGGCGTCGTTGTTGAGGTGGCGGTGGGCGTGGTTGACCTCGAGCCCATGAAAGTGCTCCTCGGGCTCCGGACCCGATGATACGCGATCATCTTTGGATTGACTTGCGATCGACCTCTTTCATGACTTGGTTCTTGACGAGCTCGAGTCGACCCGCACCTCGGTGCGGATCTCGGATGCGAGCTCGGCGCGATCGCAAGCCATTCACCGAGCCTCATACTCGCCACGTTGTTGGAGGCGGGAGTGTAGCCGGATCGAAAGTACTTCATGCGCGCACCTTGTTCGGGAGATGAAGACTAGTCCAACTCCCGCGCCGTACTTCTTCACGGAGCCGTCGAAGTACAACACCCAAGACTCGATGTCGCGGGTCTAGGCGGCTGCTCGACCTCGGTCCATTCCGTGATGAAGTCGGCGGGGCACGGGATTTTATGGAGTCTCCGGGCGCGTATGTGACGTCGGCCCCCATGAGCTCGATAGCCCACTGGCCATGCGGCCCGTGACCTCGGGGTTGCGGGGATGACCATGCCAAGGGGTATTTGGAGACGACCGTGATGGGGTGGGAGTTAAGTAGTGTCCGAGCTGCGCGGTGAGTGATCGCAACGAACGCTGAGAAGCTTTTCGAGCTGCGAAAACCGAGTCTTGGTGTTGGAGAGGACCTCGCCGATGAAGTACACCGACGACTGGACTTTGAGCCGCGTGCCCCTCCCTCTTCCTCTCGACGACGAGCGCGGTGCTCACAACCTTTGAAGATTCCGAGATGTAGAGGAGGATCGGCTCATCGGGCGCAGGAGCGACGAGCAAAGGCGGATTTGCGAGGAGCAGCTTTAGCGAGTCGAGAGCTTGCTGGGCTTCGTCGGTCCAAGCGAAGCGCTCGGTCTTCTTCAGCAGCTTGTAGAGTGGGAGCTGCGCTCCCCAAGCCGGGCTATGAACCGACCGCGCGGCAAAGCGACCCCGTGAGCCGCTGCACACTCTTGAGGTTTAATCGGCCCCATGCTCGTGATGGCGGCGATTTTCGGGGTTAGCCGATGCCGCGTTTGGAGACGAGAAGAAGGCAGCGGCTTCCTCGCGGGACCCCGAAGAGGCACCGAGGGGTTGAGCTTGACTCCGGAACTCGGAGTTTGGCAAAGACTTTCGAGGTCGGGGAACGAGCTCTCGAGCGCTTTGTCTTGACAACGATGTCATCGACGCACGCCTCCACGAGTTTTCCGAGGAGCTCTCGAAGACCTTCGCATGCACCTTTGGAAGGTGGCGCCAAGAGATTTTTCAAACCGGAAGGGCATCGTTATAACAAAACGCGCCCGAACGGAGTGATAAAGGAAGTGGCGAGCCGATCGAGGCTCGTTCATCGCGATCCGGTGGTAGCCGGAGTAGGCGTCAAGAAACCGGGGCGTCTCGCACCGGGAGGTGGAGTCAACGATTTGGTCGATGCGCGGCAAAGGAAACGGATCCTTTGGGCATGCCTTGTTGAGACCCGTGTAATCAACACACATTCTCCATTTCCCATTCTTCTTCTTAACTAATACGGGGTTGGCTATCCACTCGGGATGATACACCTCCTTGATAAACCTAGCGGCTAAGAGCTTATCTATCTCCTCGGCGATTGCACGGCCGAGAGCGTCGTCGAACGCCGTCGAGCCTTTGCTTCACCGGTCGAGAGCCGGGTTTAATGTTCAAGGAGTGCTCGGCGACTTCCCTTGGTATGCCCAAAGCATATTGAGGCCCTCCACGCGAACACATCGAGGTTCGGCGGAGGAAGTCGACGAGCTTTCCTATTTGGGGGTGAGCTCGGACCCACGCTGAGCAGGGTGCGCCCATCCTTGTCGACCCTCGACCTCCTTGGCATCCTTCTCGGGCTCGAACGTGCCCTCGCGACCTTCTCGAGCTCGCCCGGGTGAGCTCGAGCTCCCCATCTTCTTGAACTCGCCGGACGAGGCTTCGTGCTCGCCACCTTCTTGAGCTCGGGGAGTGGGCGCTGACCTAGGTCATCATCTTGGGCAGCACTGCCGATTCGAGCCGCGGCGTCGGCCGATCGGGATCTGGGCGCAGGCCTCGGCGGCCGGCGTGCGTGCTCGAAAGTGGAGTCGACCATGAACCGCAGATAGCACGTGCCGCCCCCAAGAGCGTGGTAGGGCGTTCCTGAACCCGGGAGCACTCGAACGTGAGGACCTCTTGCGGAAGTTGTCCGGGGTGCCGAAGGTGACGGAGGTCGATCCGCCCGAGCGGGACCATCTCGCTTCCCCGGCACCACGCCGTGGATTGGGTCCGGGCGAGGGACTGAGCCGTGCCTTGGGACGCCAAGGGCCCGGAGCGCGTGGATGTAGAGGGGGGGGTTGAGGGCGGGCCGGCCTCCGAATCCATCAGCACCTTGCCGAGGCGCTGGTGCCGGCGCGATGGGGTCGACGACAAGCGGGGTACCTCCCCGGATACGGATGTATCATGGATCATCGACCTTTATCGAAGGTGATCACGAAGCTTGACCACTTGAGGTAGGTGGGCGCCGTTGGCTCGGGTGAAGAGGACCTCACGGGCGGGTGAGCTTCGACGGCGTTTGACTCGCAGCCGGGTGCTAATCGAAGACGCGGCGTTGATGGCGCCGTCCTCTATGTAGACGCCGCCCTCGAACTCCTCGGGAGCCGCCCGCGGCATCCCTCGGTCGCTCTTGTCGCCACCCCGCCAGCTGTGCCCATCACGTGCTTCTTTATGAGGCGGCGATCCTTCATCTTGTGCTTGACAGTCCTCGTGGTGCGGACATGGGGCCTCAAGCATCTTGTCGGTGCTCCTTGGGGGACGGTTTTGCCACCCTTGGGGCCGGCCTTGGCGCTTTGTCCGCCACGGCCACGAACTCGCCGTCGCCGCCGATCGCTGGGGCGTTGTTCTTCTTGTTCTTCTTCTCTTGTGGCGTGGCCGGACCTCGGCGGTGTCGTGCCGGCCTTGACTTGCCCGGCCGACCGGATCGCGGAGACGGCGTCTTTCCTCGGCGTGGCGGCTGGCGAGGTCGAGGAGCTCCTTCACGGTCCGGGCTTCCGACGCCGAAGCTCGTGAATCGTGCTCGCGGGTGGTACCGAAGGTGAACGCGGTGATGATCTCGAGTCGGAGGCCTCGGAGAGGTTGCTGCGTAGCTTGGAAGCTTTCTCGATGTAGTCGCAGCTCTCCCCTTCTTCGCTTGCAACCGCGCGGGTCCCCACCTCGTGCTCGGCCCGGGTGTAGGTACCCCGGTTTCTTGCCACAAGACATCGCCGCAGTCCTCCGGTCGCGGATGGTGCCCTCCAGGCAAGTGCTCGAGCCAGGAGCGCGCCGAACCGCCGAGATAGAGTGGGAGGATTGCGGATGATGAAATAGTCGCCGTCGGGCGCCGCTCAGCACGACATCCGAGGCGGTAGTCCCCAGCCAGTGGCAGGATCGGTTTCCGTTGTACTACGGCAGACCGAGGTTGAGCTCGGAAGCGAAGGGAATGGGGCGTCGTGGGATGCGCGTGAGCCGAATGCCCTGGGTCTCCTCGGAGCTCGACTTCGAGCCGCGGGCGATCCCGCTTTTGGCGATGGGCTCTGCTGGACGGGCACAGGCGTGGGTCTGCGACTCTTGTCTTCCTCGCCGTCGTGGGCGGTCGGCCGCCGCTTGTTTCGTAGGTGCGGGACGGCCGTCGCCGCGGCCGCCGTGGTGGCGCTTGCCGTCGTCACGGGGACGTTCTTGTCGGCCGCGCCTCGCCTGCGCCGAGCGTTGATGGTGTCTCTTGCGTCGCGGTTCTCGACTCCGGCGCCGCGTGGACCTTCGGATGGGAGGAGGCCTCGTGCTCTTCCCTCCCAGTCGCGGATGCCGATGACGCCGAGCTCGCCGCCGAACCGCCGCCCGCGAGCTTCTTGAGCCGCCGTGAGCTCGGGCCGTGCCTCGGGCTCCTCGGGGACCGGACGGCGCAAGAGAGCGTAGGCGGCCGCGTGCCTCGGGATGCCCTCCGAACACGGCGGGAGCTCCCGGGGCCTTCGTCACGGTTGATGCCCGCAATCCGCGAGCTTGCGGAGCTCGTGCTCGTGGTTGCCGCCTTCTCTCCCCGCCGGCGAGGAGGGCTCGCGCTCCCGAAGCCGCTCATGCTCGCCGAGCTCCTCGAGCTCGCCCGGGCCGGCCTTCACGCGGTCGACCGCGGCTCGTGGGCTCGGCGTGCGGCGGAGGCCGAGGTGTGTGCTCGGAGGAGTCGCTTCGACGGATGGTCGTTCTCACCGCACCTCGGGGTGTGGCACATGCACCGACGTGGGGTCGCAGCCGTCCATGAGGCTCATCCCATCGAGGGCGAGCTCGAGCTCGTGGACGCTGCTCACGGGGCACGCCGCCCTAGTAGAGTGGGAGGCCCGGCTGCCCGTCGGGTACATCTTGGCGTTAGCCGCCGTGGAACTCGCTTCAACGGCGACGCCTCTTCCCGGCGAGTGCGCAGGACGATGTTGGCGGTGGAGAAGGTCACGCCACGAGCAGCCCGCGTGAGGCTCGCGCCCCCGGGATGTTCGGGAGCAGGTCCCGGATGAGGGCGAAGAAGCGATCCGCGGGCGGCGGATGGGCTGACCGGCGCTGAAGTAATTCCGCCCCATGCTCGTGAGGACGGAGTCGGTGGGCGCCTCGGAGGCGGCCGGGATGTCCTTACGCCGCATCGGACGGGTGAAGATGCTCCGGTGATGGACTACTCCGGCTCGGTGCTGGAGGAGTCGATGGTGCCGAAGCGCATCGCTAGCGCCGCGGGCCGTCGGGCTGCGCGGAGGGAGCCATCGGAGTGGAGAAACGTCGCACTAGCGCTTCCCCTACCCGGGCGCGCCAACGGCCGTCGTGGTCTAATACCATCCACGTAATGTCTAGCTAATGCGTGCTTCGATGGCCTAGCTCTAGGGACAATGACACGGAGCGTATAATTGGTTCGGGGCAAATCGCGCACCCTAGTCCAATGGTGATCACTATCCGAGCTCAAATGCTCATACCGGGCGAGTACAAGCAAATCGAAAGAGGGAGAGGGCTCCCAAGTCTCTATGATTGAGGCTAGTGCCGATATCGAATGGGTGTGTGTGTGGATCTTTGGGAATTGAACCCGCCTCAACCCGGTGGCCGGCCTCCCCTTTATAGTCACAAGGGAGCGGGGCACAAGAGCTCATACCGTGAGGACTTGAAGAAACGGAAAAGTGTCTACGGGTGGTAGGTGCGGGGAAGCAGCTCGCAGCCGAGCTCACCACACGGGCGAGCCCTTCGCCGAGCCCGGCGCCCTCGGATGCCAAAATTAGTCGTCGCCGCACGCTGGAATTGCGGTTTGGGCGGTGGCGGTCGCCGCTTGTTCTTAATCGTAGTTGGAACGCGTCCCTCGGCCACGCGCGCCATACCGCGAATGGGGTGAATGTACGTTGAACGCATACCCGAACGGCGCTAGCGGAGTGGTTGGAGACGGCGAGGTATGGTGAGATGAGTGCGTGACCGCTTTCCCGTTGCGGTGACTCCGCATGGCTATAGTGTCCGTCGCAGGGTATGGTGAGATGAGTCTGTGACCGCTTTCCCGTTGCTGTGACTCCGCATGGCTACAGTGTCCGTCGCAAGGTATGGTGAGATGAGTCTGCGTGACCGCTTCCCCGTTCTGCGTGACTCGCGATGGCTCTGATGTCCGCCGAGCGCCGCGGACGAGGTGGCCCGAAGTTGTGCCGTGTTTGGGACGACCCTCGACATTTTGCTTTTGAGCTAGGTCGTTATTTTAGGATGTCCCAAACATCGATCCCCATGAAAGAACCGTATTCGCAAGCTTACCGAATCGGGTCCATGAGGAAGGAACACACACGAAAAACATGAACTATACCTATCGATTAAACTCCGATCTCTAGTCCACCGGATGACTAGCTCTAGAGTAACCCAATGACTCCGCGATCCGCCGAGACGGCACCGGTCCTCAAAGGCTAATTCGACATCTAACGTGCATGAACCTCAAGAACATGTAACAACTTAAATTGATCTAAGCTCAAAGCTATAATAAACATAAGATCTACTTATCATGATTGAAATAAACATAAAAGCATTGAGAGACAACTAGATCTACAAAAGATATGAAGCCGAGCCCTATCAATCTAAATTGGGGAAAAGAGTGTATGCAAACATATAAAAATAAATAATAAAGTCATGCAACACATGGTAACTTAATGAATCTACTAGATCTTGCCAAATCTAATAGAGCCGATAACTAGCTCGAAGCTAGACCTTAGCCTCGCCGCGACGACTCATGATCTAACAAAGAACCCTCTTGTTCCAAAGCTTAAATCCACCTCGGATAATACTAAGCGTGGTAACAAGACTACTTGCACATAATCTAAATCCACCGGATGATACTAGACATGATGCAAGGTTGCCAAGATTTCACGGAGGTCGACGGATCGATGTTTCCTCTCGAAGCAACCTTCGATGACACGACTTGGACTCGAAGGTGGCACGGGTCGGGTTTGTTTGTATTGATTGTAGAGAGTTTTTTTACAATGGTCAAGGGTCATTATTTATACCCCGGACGATTAAGAGTCTTAACAAACTACGACTACAAAGGAGGAAAAAATCCTAGCTAAAGGATAGCTTGGACTCCAAGTCCTTTCGGAGTCGTTGATGACGTGTACATCGTGGGCCCTTCTCCTTCGGGTAGCCTGCCTCAACGTCTATCAGCTTGCCGAATCACCTCTGCCGACCGCACGAAGCCTTGCCGAATCCTTGACTTCAGCTGAATGGTGATGAGTTCCCGACCGCGACCGACGGCGGCTTCCCAAATATCGTAGCTTACCGAATACTTTGCACCATGACGGGTTCTCCGTCGAATGCCCCCCGGCGAATACTTTTATTAGCATCTTGCACCGCCCACCATTCATCCGGGCTTACCAAATTTCGGTGTTAACACTACGACCGTATTTGTTTTGTATTTTCCATGTTTTTGACAGCCCGCAGATACGTAGATGGGTCGGGCTTATTCCAATCATCTATTAATTTGAACTATTTAGGGAAACTAATCTTTTGTCCTACTCTCTCTGCGCAGGGGCTGGGTAATTTGGTCGTGCGCCCCTCACGCTCCCCAACCGGCATCCTTGGTCTCCTCATCAAGAAGCACTTCCCCGGCCTCATCACTTACAAAGGCAAGGCAGGAGCCGCCTACACGCATGACCGCTAAAAAAAAACCCAGACGCCGATTATGGCAATGTGGCGGAGCACGTGAAGGCGGACTTTTGGGTAAGTCTTCGTCGCACAAACTTTTTTGTCTATACATCGCATTCATTAGACTATTCTGAACATGTGACTAAGGATGATTCACATTTGTATGCGAGTTTCTTCGCACTGGGGGATATGAAGAGTCGGGAGGACGTGGTGTTGATCAAATCCATGAAAAAACGCATCGTTGACATGCATCGAGGTGAAACACCGGCGCGTGATCACCTACTATGGGTCCAAGCTTGCGACAAAGGTCAAGATAGCGGGACGCCGAAAAGATGAAAAGGCACCGAGAACAAAGACATTGAGGTACATGAAAAAAGTTAAAAGTTGATTCGCTTTTGAGCTTATAATTTTGTTTCATCTAACCTTCTAATATGTCATGTAGACGGTCCCTCATTGGTGCATGAACGATCTCCCATGCTGGGAGATGATCGTGGATGTGTGGTTCACACCGTGAAGTTTCAAAGCAGAGGCACACCCGAGCCATGGAGCGACGTTTGGCGATGGGAGGTCCCGCACACCATCAAGGCAGCCGCAACCTCACCGCATACAAAGAAAGATGGGTATGTGGATTTTTTTATTGTATGTAACGCCAATTTTGCCTAGTTTCTAATTATCTTGTCTTTCTCGCAGATGAAGGCACACCTGTGGCAGGAGTGCAACGACTTTGGGTCATTCTGCATGTCCCACAAGGGCAAGGCGATGTCCAACGTAACCTACAGCTCGAACGACCCGCCCGAGGCGTGCACCAACCCCAACGTACGTAAAAAGATCCACGACTACACGGAGGTGGCAAAGCAGGTCCATGGGCCGGACTTTGATCCGCTCGGGCCCGACATCTATGCGTAGATCATGATGACGGTGGGAGGAGGTAAGAAGCACGGACGGTTGTGGATTGCCGACGGCCTGCACGACAGCTCCGGCTAAGACTCACGCATCCAATCACGAAAGCACGAGCAAAGAGCTCGCCTATACGCATGCGCCCTAGCCCCGCACGCGCCTCGAGGAACTCCAGTGTTATTTCTTTATCAAACATATTTTTTACGCGCCTTAATTAGGTTTGCATCACCTCTCATGGATTGAAATATTGTAGGCCCGGCTAGAAGAGAAAGACCGACAGCGGCAGGCGGCTGAGGCTGCGTTTCGGGCCCAACAGGAAGCCCAAGTGAAGCAGCTATCGAGCTCATGAACTACCTCCGCACTGGGGGACCCCCCGCCGCCTAAGCCGCTAGCGGCGTTTGCTCGCCTCAACCTACTCCCGTGAGTATGAAATTGCCGTCAATTCTTCTTTGCTTGTGGATGCGGTTCACGTCTAACACATGCAACCTATATTCCTCCTTTGTGCAGCTGGCTTCGATGGGATCGAACCACGCGCCGCCTCCTGCCCATGATGATCAAGGGTCTCCTTCACTGACTCCTTTGCCGGACGTGCAACAACAGCCCCTCCCCCTCTTTCATGAGCTTGTCGTGGACTTGTGGTACTTTGTTTGATACTTTTGATAAGATGATGTGGAACTTGTTGAGTTGTGGAACTTGAAGTTGGGACACTTGATGACTATGAGTTGTGAAACTAAACTTGATGAGTTGTGATGAATATTGGATCTACATGTGATATATATGTGATGAATGAGTTGTTTCAAAGGCATGGATGTCAATCCTTTATCGAGCGCCCCCTCTAGAACTGGGAGAGTGGGGGTCCGGGATCCCCATATTCCCGTGTATACCGAGGGGAGCACTTCGGTGAAAAAACCTTCGGTGAAACTATGGTCAATTCACCGAGCGTGGCCATGGCCCTCGGTGAAACGACCATACCTCTACCGAGCGCCCGGATGAGCCGGCCCTCGATAAAGATGGTGTCCCGTTTTTTAAATTAAAATCTACCGAGCCCTTCCGACAAGGCACTCGGTAGATATTGTTTTAAAGTTTTTTTAAAATTAAACTTCACCGAGAGCTAGATTAAGGTGGCCCTCGGTGAAGTACCTACCTTTGGCGAGTGGGAGGAGGGGCTCTCGCTGAAGTTGACGCCGACGGTGGCAAACGCCGCCAACGCCGGGCCAGCTTTTAGCGAGAGGGGCTTAGCCCTCGGTACAGTTTGATAGAGGGTGCACCGAGGGGCCCTGTTTGAGCGCTCGGTAAAATCCCTTTCCCCCGTAAATTTTCATCGAGGGGCTTATACCGAGAGTGGTCCTCGGTAGAGCCTCTACCAAGCGCTTATTAGCCTTTATCGAGCGCTTTTTTAGCGGTAGAGGCGGCGTCTCCAGTAGTGAACCTGTACATGAAAACCAAAATGAAGGAAAGGGAATCTAGAATCTGGCCGCACCGTGGAGGGCTTTATTTCAAAAAACGGTGGAGGGCTAATAAGGACGGATCGAGATGGGTTCAGCACTAGGAGGGAAACCAGTTGCGGCGCCTTTGGAGAGGCTTATTAGGAGTAATTTAATTAGTCATATTTAGTGATTGGGACCTGACAAAAAAAAAAAACTTGTTGAATGTTGTAAAAAGTAATAGTTGATTCGATCTATTGGTCATGGGGTATACTCAAAAAAAAAATAATAGGGTACGTTATGTGGGTAACATTCTGACAAGCAATTAATCTCACTTGTCATCCTCAAGAAGAAAAACACTTCATAGATGGGGGCTGCAATGGAGGCATGACCGTTTGTCGATCAGCGATGGTGGTATTAAGCCCGGGCAAAATACCCGATACCCAATACCGAACCCGAAATACCCGAACCCGACCCGAATTACCCGAACCCATGGTACCCGATCCCAAGTTCGGATAGTGATTTTAATTACCCGAAATTAGTTTGGGTAATTGGTAATACACTCCGGTACCCAAACTACCCGAACTACCCAAAGTTTTGCCTTCATCTTTGTATTTATCACTTGTTGTTAGTTGAACACTTGAACTTATCACTTTATTAGAATATAATTATCTTGGTTTGAACGAAAGTGACTATAATATATTATTCTCTACAAATTATTGTTGAAATTCTACACAAATCGTTAGTGAAATTATGTTTAAATTACTAATGAAATTTTGTGTAGTTTGTTGTTTTGTAATTTCGGTAAATTGGGTATACCCGAACCGAACCCGACTATCGTACCGAAATTTCGGGTAGTGTTTTTCGAGGGCTAATTTCGGTAACATTTTTCATTACCCCAATTTTCATTACCGAATTACCCGACCAAAAAATCGGGTAACCCGAATGCCCAGGCTTAGGTGGTATGACACACGCTTGGGTGTATTTAGAACAGCACCTAGGTGAAAGCCATTGTTTGTTGACCCAACGGATCGACGATGGTGGCCTTTGGGCACCGCATTCCTCCTGTGAGGCGTTTGTCATGGCTGCTTCTCCCTGCCTTGAGCTCTTCTTAGTGAAAACCATATCTGTGCTGGACAGGCGGCGTCGACGCTGCTGGTGTCGTGCCATCTTTTGAGGCGTCATTTTGGAAGTTCAAAGGTCTTCTCTGCACAGTGTTACTCATGGAAGTTGGTTGTCTATCCAGTGGTTCATGGTCATCACCTTAATTAAGTACCTCTCATTGTTCGCCTTTACCAAGCAAGCCACGAGGCATGACTACTTGAATTGTAATTTGGAGGAATCCTTAATTCTCTTTTCAGTTTTATGGTACATGTCTCTTATATGTGCTGGTATTGTAGCAATGCCTACTTTTTGTAATAATTATGGTTATGTGTCCTTTTTTTTGGATGTATGGACCCGGATTTTCATCTGTTATCTAAAAAAAAAAAAAAACTGGGATAGGACTATTTGTTCTACTATAAATGAAGAGAGGACTTGCAGTTCTGACAATCAAATATAGCCTAATAAGAATAAACGGCATAATTACCGTTGACACAACAAGAAGAGAGAGAGAGAGCAATGCAATAATGCACAACAGCAAATCAATAAAGCTCTAAGTAGTGAACAACAGGAACGTGATCCAGTGCTGATGTTATACCACTCCCTAGAAAATGGAATAAAATAAGGTCAAACATATTTAATTTTTTTACCAAAGTTGAATGCAATGCAACTATGCAAGAGCATGCGTGTGTATAAGTTTAAGAAGAGGGAGAGAGTATAGTGCCAATTAGGATCTTGAGAGAGGTAGATGAACGGCGGTGGTGAAAGGAAGCTAGAGAGAGGATGGAAGTTAGGGTTTGCGAGAGGGGCTGTCAATACATGCTAATTAATTTAGAGCCGGTACATACAGGGGAACTAGCAGCCCACATCCAATCTATGGTAGTGAAAGTATACTAGTAATAAATCAAGTAAATTTAGACTCTCCTTAAGTCCTCGATCATCTCCTTAACTATGATTCTCATTGCCCATTCAAGCACTGGGACATACTGGATACATTGTCCCCGGCTTGGAACAGGCCAAGCTGACCACGGCACTACCATTAACAATTGTATGCTTCCAGTTGACGGTGCTATCTGACTGAACACATTTCCGTTAATTGACATACAAAAACGCTCTGACTAATTGTATGCTTCCGACTAGTATTATGTACTCAACCTTTGCACCTATTTAAATATCTTCGGGAGAATATAATCGATGTGCTAGTCAATATTCATGTTACGCATCTCCCCACATACGATTTGCGAGCTCATTACTTGAATCCTTGCAGTTGATGCTCTTGATAGCCGCCAGAGAGAAGAGGTCAAAGAATATTGTGTATATAAATTGTCCTACAATGGCGACAATGTGGTAAGCTAAGTAGAAATGGCTAAATCTTAATAAATCAAGTTGTTTCACCTCTATCTATCGGATGACCAAAAATTTTGAGTGGCTCTGATGCTAATTGAATACGCATGTATAGTGTGCAACAATAGGTCCAGAATGTCTTCAAAAAAAAAAACAAACAATAAATCCAGAAATTCTACATGTATTACTTTCATATGTTACACTGATAGTTGCAGTTAACTAATGTACTACTATGCAGTGGTTATACTTCTCATAGCATTGCAAATAAGTTAGGCAAAGTACTCAGAATGAGCTGCAAATGTATCTGACGCAAGCGAGTTGTAGCTTGTATGCATATAGATCATTTCTCTGTGCTGGTAACATATTAGTTAACTTGTAAGGAACAATCAGGAAGGAAGAGAGAATACTTGGGGAAGGGGATGAATTCTACTTGCAGAAGAAAGATTAACTGGTTTAAAAGTTTGATACAATTTTCTCATGCCTCTCTCTCGTTTACAGACAGCGAATATACAAGCTAGCCACTCCTCCATTCTGGCCGGAGATCCTCGGGTTGGGCTTCGTTCAGCGTTTGGGCGTGGCCGGCCATCGGGCCTGCAGACGCATCGCCGGCCTCCTCTTCCATGTCAGCGTCGAGGGGGCAGGGATGCTGCTGACATCCCCCGATCTTGAAGCGGCATGACCCCATGCCGGAGCCCTTGGAAACTTGGCGGCGAGGGCTTCCGTGTTCTCCCTGTAGCGAGATCAGCCTCCATGTGGGACCATGGATGAGGCCTTGCTCGACCGATCGATTGCACTGAGACCAGCGGCGCTGCGAATCTTGATCGGCACCTGAAACTCAACAAGAGTGGAAGGCGAGTAGAAGCAATCGCCTCGGGCACCCGGGGACTTCTTCAAAGAACGACACATGAAAGACGGGATGAACCGATGAAGAGGGTGGCAGTTCCACCAGAAGCCACAGCGCCAACACGTTCGTAATCTTGAACGGGCCGAAGAACTTGAAAGACAACTTCAGACAGCACGGGAGCCACGTAAGCTTGAACGTAGGGCTGCAACTTTAAGAACACCAAATCCCCCACAAGCAAACGAGCGCTTCGATCCGATTCTTGTCCGCTTGTCGCTTCATACGGTCCCGAAAGCACGGCGTATCCGCCTCGATGAGATCCCTGCATAAGCTCTCCGACCAAGCCACTTTCGGCCAACTCCGGGACAAGGAGCGGCCAGAGGGAGATATCCAGTCCCAAATGGCGGGGAGGAACACCATAGAGAACTTCGAAAGGCGAACGACCCAATGAAGTGTGGTAGGAGGAATTGTACCAGAACTCCGCAGCTGACAGCCAAGACACCCAGCGGCGAGGACAGGAATGGACGAAGCAGCGCAAATACGTCTCCATGCACTGGTTGGCGCGTTCGGTCTGTCCATCGGACTCAGGATGGTAACTGGAGCTACGACGTAGCTGCACAGCGCCCAAGGCGAACAACGACTCCCAGAATTTGCTTGTAAACACCCGGTCGCGGTCAGAGACGATAGACAGAGGCAGACCGTGGAGGCGATATACTTCATCAAAGAATAGCCGAGCCACCGATGCAGCGGTGTAGGGGTGGCGAAGCTTGAGGAAGTGTGCGTACTTAGAGAATTTATCCACCACAACCATGATGGCATTGTAGGAGCCGGAAAGAGGAAGACCATCCACGAAGTCCATAGTAACCACTTCCCAAGATGCCCGGGGAACCGGCAAAGGCTGTAGAAGACCCAGGTACTTAGCCCTGTCAGGCTTGGCCTGGCAACAAACTTGACAGCACTGAACATACTGAAGAATGTCACTGCACATTTCGGCCCAATAGAAGAGCTGCTTAACCTTGTGGATAGTGGCAGGAGCACCGGAATGGCCTCCAACGGGGCTGTCATGTAGAGCCGAGATGACTCGGGTTTGCAAGGCTTTGTTGGTACCCAACCATATCTTGTCTTTGTACAGGATCAAGCCATTCTGAAGTTTGAACTGCGTGAAGAGGCTTGCTGTGAGACAGTCAACTTGGACAAAAGAGCTGTAGCCTCAGCATCGGTGGTGTACCATTGGGACAGCTCCTCCAGCAAGACATGAGTTGGTGAACTGATTGCGAGGACCCCCTCTTGGTAACCACGGCGGGACAAGGCATCGGCCGCGCCATTCTCCACTCCTTTGCGGTACGAATCTTGTATCGGAGGCCGAGCAACTTGGTGAACAATTTACGCTACCACGGGCGTGTGAAGACGTTGCTCATTAAGGTGAATCAAGCTCTTTTGATCCGTATGGATGAAGAACTCATTTTGGAGGAGGTAATGCCGCCAATGGTCGGCGACCATCACTACGCCAAATATTCCTTTTCGTAGGGCTGATTGACCCCATGTTCTGACGCCCAATGCCTTGCTCACAAAAGTGAGAGGGTGACCGTTTTTGAGTCGGGACCGCCCCCACGCCAGATGCAAGCGTCGATCTCGATATGGAATGGCAGAGAAATCCCGGAATGGCAAGCAACGGGGCTGAGCACATAGCGAGACTTAAGTGTGTGAAAGGCCGAGGAATGCACATCGGTCCACATGAACCTTTGCATCCTTCTTCAAGATCTCAGAAGAGGCTTTGCAATGATGCTTAGAAAGTGGCGCACAAATTTTTCGGTAATAACCGGCTAGACCCAAGAATCCTCGCAACTCTTTTACGGTCTTTGGTATTGGCCAATCAACCACCGCTTGCACCTTGGATGGGTCGGTGGATAGACCCTGCTGGCTCAGGACATGACCCAAATATGAAATTGATCTACGAGCAAAGGTTCATTTGGACTGCTTAAGTTTCCAGGAGTCCGCTTGTAGCCCTTTGAAAGCTATTTGTCGGGTGAGACAGGTGATCCTCAAAAGTCTGTTGTAAACAAGAATGTCGTCAAAGAACATGACAACAAACTTGCGTAAGCTTTGGCGCCGAGTTGCATTCATCGCACCCCTGAAACGTTCCCGGAGCTCGGTCAAACCAAACTCCATCACACGGAACTCATATTGGCCGAGATGAGTTCGAAATGCGGTCTTGAACTCCTCACCCGACTCAAGAGAATCGATGGAACCCGGAGCGCAAGTCAAGGGTCAAGAACCGGTAGCACCAGCCAATTCGTCCACCGGTGATCAAAGATGGGCACGGGAATTTGGACTTGGCGATCAACGCATTGAGTCGGGCGGAAATCCACGCAAAAAAGCAGTGCGAATCATCTTTCTTGCGGGCCATCAAAGCGGAGAGGAGAATGGGCTAGCACTGGGTTGAATGATACCCTGTTGCAGCATCTCATTGACTTGCTTCTCAATTTCATCTTTCAGTCTTGGTGGGTACCGGTATGGACGCATGAACACCGGCTGGGCCCCAGAAATCAGAGGAATACGATGATTGTAGGCTCGAGATGGAGGTAACACCGTAGGAGGCTCAAACAATGTGCTAAAGTCTAATAACGAGTCTAAATTTCAGGTGGCGGATCGGAAGAGCCCTTTGTCGACCATAGCGTAATCATCAACACAGCAGACTTGCACATATATGTGAGAGCGGTTGAGGTCTTGAGCACCCTGGAGCATAGCATAGGTATTGTTATGAGGAACAATGAGCCACTTTGAATTCCAGTCCACCCACATTGGGCTGTGATCTTCGAGCCAATCCATGCCGACAATGGCATCATAAGCTGCGGGCGCAGGATCGAAAAATCGGTGGTGAAGTCATGCGCCCAACAGTCCACACCAATTGCCCGATCGTCCCAACACTTTCGGCAAGCGAGCACCGCCGCAACTGCACTTGAGTAGTGGCGAAACAATAGGCGGACCCGAAAGCTTGGCCGCCCGCAGTTCAGCGAGGAATGACGATGAGCTGCCGGAGTCAATCAGAATAGTGACCGATGGCCTAGGATAGAGCCCTGCAATCGAATGGCACGACCAGACACTCTTCCCTGCATAGCAGCCTTGGAGATTGCCAAATACAGCCGCTCAGTGGGTGCAGCCTCAGCCAACTGTTCCTCAGGCTCACCATCATCCGCCCAATCAGAGTAAGATTCCCGAGAGGTCTTGTGCGCCAAGAGAACCTCGGGGAGGACATTTATGCTCCTTGAGTCCACTTCCCCGCACATTTGAAGCAGAGGCCACGGCGCGGGCGAGGCCTTGACAACGCCAGAGTGGCCGCTTGGGGAGACGGCCGCCCGATGACGCAGCCGGGCCGGTGAAGAGGTGGACGGCGGCAGCTTGTCGTGGCGGGCGGTGCGGGCGTGGCAAAGCACCACGAGCACCTCCCGGCAGCTTGGATGATGACCAATCACCAGGACGTCCAGAACGATGTGTCCCGCTCATCCCCTCCTGTATCAAAGCAAGGGACGCAGCAGAATCGAGCGTTTGCGGCTGATGCATGCTAACAGCAATTTTGATATCATAGCGCAAGCCATCAATGAAACGAAGAGTAAAGCGCGAGCTCATCATGAGTGGGAGAATAGACTTTCAGCTGGTCTCTAAGTTCAGAGAAGCGGCGAGGTACTCAGCGACAGTAGATGTTTGGGCTATATGGAACGGTGACGAATTAAGGCTTCATGGCGATCGCGATCGAAATGATCGTGCATCGGGGCATAGAATCGCTCCCACGTGAGCTCAGGAACGAGATGCTCGACGGATTGGTACCAAAGGGATCTTTGGACCATCAAAATGCATTTCAGAGACCTCAATCCGAGAAGAACCTCCTCCACGAAATACATTTTGAAGTATTTCTGCGCTCGTGCCGCCAACGATGGGGGTTGTCTCCATCAAACCTAGGAAATGGAACCTTAGGGAGGCGACCCTTGGGTTGTGTTGAGTATGGGTCTCGGGGTTGGTGTATTGGTGGTGGATGATGATTGAATGGGGGTAAATTGGGTGATGATGGGACTCATGGTAAAGGCGGAGGATCGGGGACGAATAGGTGGTGGAGGCAGAGGTGTAGGACGTTGTGGTGGTCGTGGGTGGTGGCGGCGGTGGCGGTGGTGGTGGTGGTGGTGTTGGGTAATGGTGAATCGGCGGTGTAGGGGATGGAAACGAGAACGACGAGCAACTCGTACAATCAGGTACTATGCGGTATGGAAGGGGATCCAAATAATTGAGGCATACCGTGGTAGGATTCGGGGATCCAGTAAATAACGACCCCCGATCCCCCCAACGCCAGCGGCCCAACGACGGGCGGGTCGACGGGGAGCGCCTGGCGCTGCACATCCGCCTCGTTGAAGCGTGAGCCGTCTTGGGCGTCTTTGCGGCATTTCATCGAACACCTTGGTGGGCTGGTTCGACTCGAGGAGCTTGACGGCGCGGCGGGCGTCGTGAGGAGGTCGTCCACCGTGGGCTTCCACAACTCGAAGTCGGCCGCCGTCTGCTTGGCGAGTGTGGTCCAACCGCTCGTCACGCACGGCCGCCGATGTAGAACTCGAGGCCTCCGGGTGAACGACGCGGTTGTGGAGGTTGTCGTGGCGGCTGTTGTAGTTGGCCTCCAGAGAAGCCGGCGCTGGGAGGCGGCCAACGGCTGCGGATCCGGGGGGGCCGACTCAGATCGGGCGGCGGGGGGGAGAGGTCGGCGACGGTGGAGCTTGATGTCTCCAGCGCGGTCATCCGACGATCCGCATCCGCCGCCCGCTTCGGTGATGCCTGTCTCGGCGAAGTCGAAGCGCCTGCTCTCGCTCATCGAATCGCCCGTTGAGCTTGGCGATTTCGTTGAGCACAAGCTGGATGTTGGGATCCATGGCGCCCTTGGAACGCTGCAATCGGGTGAAGTGGTGGTGGGAAGAGGGATTGGAGTCCAGGATCGTAGATGAATCTGATACCAATTGTAAGGAACAATCAGGGAAGGAAGAGAGAATACTTGGGGAAGGGGATGAATTCTACTTGCAGAAGAAAGATTAACTGGTTTAAAAGTTTGATACAATTTTCTCATGCCTCTCTCGTTTACAGACAGCGAATATATAAGCTAGCCACTCCTCCATTCTGGCCCGGAGATCCTCGGGTTGGGCTTCGTTCGCGTTTGGGCCGTGGCCTGGCCACTGGGCCTGCAGACGTACCGGCCTCCTCTTCCATGTCAGCGTCAGGGGCAGGGATGCTGCTGACATAACTATATCTGGTTCTGAAATATTTTCTGCAGTAACTAAATTATGACTTCATTTTGTGATATCCAAGTGGACAGGTGTAGAAAGGCATCTGAATACTTCAGGGATCATACACTTATTTTTTTTGTTTAAAATATTTGTCGAATAATGATGTGTTTTTACTGCTTGCATTTGAGCATTCGTCACTTACATGCTTCATGTAGGGTTTCCTAATTTCAAAGAGAAGTTTCAGAAGCTGGTGAAGCTTATATCCATTCTTGGAGATGCAAAGGAATTTAAAGAGCTTTATATGACGAGACTGGCTTCATTGAGGATGATGTGCGCACCTCATTCTAGCACTCCAGAAATCAGCTGAACCTTTCGTGGGTCCTTTTTTTTTTTTTTTTTTTTTTTTGACAAAGAGGGTCCTTTCTTGACTGAAGTCTATATGGCTACATGAAACATATATGCAGGAAATTGTGTCAATTTTTCAAGCATATCATAGACATTATATGGCTGGTTACTTGCTATGACGATTTTACCGAGACGATTAACTTAGTTCTTTCTGCTATGTTTCGTAATTAAGGACGTAGGGTATTCTGTAAGGACATCATTGCCCCTCCCTCTGTTCTTGACCCTGCTGTTCTGAGAAACATGTCCAATTGAATTCTTTAGATATTTCAACCATTGATGCTGCAGCCAACACAAAAGGCAACCATTATCGGTTGAACCAGCTATAACCCTGCTACCTATTACAAGTTCTCTGCAACTAACCATGTTGTTTTAACATGCGTCCCTGAAATGAACCTGCTGCGTTAGCACAGTTATTATACTCTAGTATAATCGGCCGGTGTGCTAATCAATATCCATGTTACGCATCTCCTCGCATACAATTTGCGAGCTCATTATTAGAATCCTTCCAGTTGATGCTCTTGATAGCCGCCAGAGAGAACATATCCAGCTTCCCCGTTAGTGCATGTAGCCTGGGCATCTATAAATAGCCTTGTCACCTAAGTTCTCGTAGCACTGGCACATGCACACACAGCTTAAACTGGCTACAGCTAGAAGTTCTTGCGCAGCCACAATGAACCTAACCATACGTGAAACCATGCCGGCAGCAGATGTGCTCTCCGGCTACCTCCTGTGGGCTCTCCTCCCACTTCTACTGCTCATCTTCCTCAGGCCACGGCTGCAGCAGAAGCCCTGCAATCAAGCACCACCCCTGAGACTCCCTCCCGGTCCATGGCGGCTCCCCATCATCGGCAGCCTCCACCACCTCATCATGAACCCGCTCAAGCATCGCGTCCTGGCCGACCTCGCGCGCCGGCCCGACGCCCCCCGTCATGTACCTCCGGCTCGGCGAGCTGGACGCGGTGGTCGTGTCGTCCCCGGACGCCGCCCGGGAGGTGATGAAGACGCACGACGTCACCTTCGCGTCGCGCCCGCTGAACGCGACAGCGAGAGTCACCGCCGCCCACGGGCTGGGCATCGTGATGACGCCCTATGGCGGCGGTGGCGGCAGCTGCGCAAGGTCTGCGCCATGGAGCTCCCTCAGCGCCAAGAGGGTGCGGACCTTCCGCCCCATACGCGAGGGCGAACGCTCAGCTCGTCGCCGACATCGCAGCAGCGCCCTCCTGGCGGCGAGCCCGTGAACGTCACCGGCGGCTATCCACGCTCATCACGGACTCGTCGTTCCGTGCCATGATGGGGAGCGGTTCAAGCACCGCGACGAGTTCCTTGACTCCATCACCCAGATGGTGAAGATCGCCGCCGGGTTCAACGCGGCGCGACATGTTCCCGTCGTCGAGGCTCATGTGCGCCATCAGTGGCACGGTGCGCAAGTCCAGGGCGTTCCACCGCAGGATCTACCAGCTGATCGACTACGCCATCAACCAGCATGGGGGGCGGAAAGCGGCGGCAGGGGCGCCGCTACCAGCGAGGACATGCTTGATGTTTCTCTTGAGAATCCAGAAGGAAGATAGCCTCGACTACAGTTCTCTCTCCATTGGGACTATCAAAGCCGTCATCCTTGTAATAACTATCTCTCCATCTATCTATTCTTCGATTTATATGATTATAAGCACGTTTTTCTTATTATTCTTTCAAAAGTTAGTATAATTTGTTCCACTCCAAACTAAAAATTTAACATTATCATACACACCATGCGTGCAGGACATGTTTGCAGGAGGAAGTGATACAACAATCACAACTGTGAGTTGGGCTATAGGAGAGCTCATGAGGAACCTAGTGTTCTGCAGAAAGCACAAGAGGAGATCTGGCAAGCACTGCAAGGCAAGTCGAGGGTAACGGAGGATGACCTAGCCAATTTCCGTTACCTAAAGCTCGTGATCAAGAAGACTCTGAGGCTGCACCCAGCAGCGCCGCTGCTAATCCCCAGAGAGTGCCAGGAGCCATGCAAGATTCTAGGGTACGATGTGCCCAAAGGCACGTATGTCTTCGTGAACGCATGGGCCATTGGCAGGGACCCAAAATATTGGGACGAACCCGAAGCCTTCAAGCCAGAGCGATTTGAAGGAGTCGGGTTCGACTACAGCGGCACCGACTTCAGGTACATACCATTTGGAGCCGGTAGGAGGATGTGCCCTGGCTCGACGTTCGCCTTGGCGAACTTGGAGCTCCCACGGTTATCTTCCATTTCGACTGGAAGTTCCCGGATGGAGTCACGCCGAGCGATGTGGACCTGACGGAGGAGATGGGCATCACCGTGCATCCCAAAAGAGACTTGTTCATGCACGCGACTGTGCGTGTGCCACTGCCTGCGAGTGAGGCCCCCTAGTTTGGGAGCTCGGCTGCCTGTGTGTTTGATGGCCCTTCACGTGTCGGACTGCACCCAAAGCCCTAAAGCAGCACTCTCTTTTAATGTGTGGTGTGTTAATGTGTGTTATGTAGTCATAGAGATGATTTGATCCTGTCATGTCTAAGTTGGACATGCCGTGTGTGTGTGTGTGACTGGTTGTGATCGAGCGTATGTTGTTTTGTGTGCCACGAAACGTGGTTGGGATATATGATGTGGAAATATATCTACATGTTGACACCAAAAAATGTCTGAATTATATCTTTGCTAACTTGAACGCATCAAGAGGGCCATGGACATGTTGGGGGTCAAACGGCATCATAAACGGGCAAGAAATCGTGATGAAGAAGACAGCGAGCCGAAGCGGATAGATCAAGTCGGCCTAGCCGGTTTTCAAACAGGCTTAGTCGGCTTACTATGTGATGCAGCCTGGCTAAGTCCTCCTCTCTCTCCGGCTGGCTTAGCCAACTAAAAGGCCGGCTACCAACCCCAAACGACTCAGCCGGGTGCCAGGCCGGCTAAGCCGGTTTACACTTAAGTGATCGAGATGGCCACGCTGGCGCCCGTTAAAACCGGCTTAGCCGCGTTGAGGGCCGGCTAAGCCAGTTCACTCCGAACCGATCTCTTTTGAGATTGTGTTTTGGTAGTTTTTGCAATTGGAAACGTACCTAGGTTGTTTTCTAAGGGGATAATACCACAGCCGATTTGATCCCATGAACCGCAAATTGACAACACACAGAACTCCAATATCTCTCTTCTTCTCCAATTTTGCTTTTCTCAACCCATCTACTTGTTGTTCCGCGATCTTCTCCATGAATTTGTCGGCAATCTTAGGTATCCTTGCTGGTCCTAAGAGATCCTTGGCGTCCATCCTCGTGGCAGATCTTTCCAATGGGTGTTCCGAAGCTTTTTCGGTCAAGGACGAGCTCTACATCGGTCCTTGGTGATCATTTTATACACAACATTGAGGAGACAAATGGGTCTATATTGCCTAATATTGTTTGCACCTTTGATCTTTGCGATAAGAGCTATAATGCCATAGTTAAGTCTAAAAAGGTCTAGGTGTCCACTCCTAGGGTCCTCTAGGATCTCCATAAGAGTGGCTTCTAGGTTCTCCCAGAAAGTTTTAAAGAAAATAGGGGAGAAGCCATCAGGTCCTTGAGCAGCCCCATTTCTCATACCATTCACTACCACCTCAAGTTCTTTTTCAGAAAATGGCTTAATCAGCATTTCATTATCCTCCAAACTCACTTTTTGCTCATCCCTCCAAAAAATCAGATACCAGTTTGAATTTTGTTTGAATCTGGCGCCTTAAAGAGCTTCTTATAAAAGTCAGTGATTATCCCCTGCATATCTTCCTTTTGTGTATAGATCAGTCCATCGTCCAAGCACTTCATTTTCTTGACATTAGCAATGCCATGGAAATATGCAGTATTAGCATCCCCCTCTAACAACAATTTTTCTCCACCTCTATAGTTTGCCACATAATTTCTTCAGATTTATAGATATTTATCAGCATATGAAAATAACATTTGTAATTCGGTTCTGCTGTATTTTTTTTTTTTTGAAAGCGGCCTCTTGGCCGTACTATAGTAAGAGAAGTAGGAATGTTTAAATTACATTAATGGGTTCTCTTAGCGAGATGCCCATAAGCCCATTAGGCGACACACATACAAAAGACAGCGGCTATAGAGCGGTGGCGCTTAGAGGGTTGTTCGGATCAGAGGTTGTTCTACCAGCCAACATCAATTTCAAAGGTTGTTCTACCGGCTGTTCTACCAGGTGTCCCTCCATACTTAAAGGTGTTCAGAGGCTGTGCTACCGGGTGACATCGCGTTCCGAGCGCCGAGAGTGGAGAACTATGACGAAGAGGCCTCTGATGCTGCCCGACATCAACGCTCTAGAGGGACGACGCCTCGAGTCCTGCCTTATGAATTATTCTTATTCTAATTAATTATAGAAATGGAGCCGGCTGTCGATGAAATAGACCACAAAAATTAATTAGAATTATAAAATTTCACCACAATTAGCAAAAATTTCACTTATGAATTATTCTAATTCTAATTAATTATAGAAAAGCATAGATCTAAATCTATAACAAAATTTTTTTGTATTAAAGTATACTACCATATTATATATTCACTGTGTAGACCTGCTAACGTGGAGTCCAATAAAATTTCATTTTCCGTTTTGTGATTTTTCTATGATTTGTTATAATTTTTTAAAGATCCAGCTAAGGAAAAGTGGACTTTTACCTTCTTTTAACTTAAAAAAAATGGGTTGTTGGGCTGTTATTTTTGCACGCACGTCTCAAGAAGCGGCACAATCATGTGTATGTGTCCACCACACCGCGGCAGTCTTCTCGGCCCTTGTGTGCTAGGCCGTCCGGCTAAGGCATGTTTCAGCCCAACAAAAGTAATGTTTGGTTCAAGTCAACTTCACCAAGAATGTTTGGTTCTAGTTAGCTTCATCATTTCTCTTCCTGGGTGTCGCTCATGTTCTGTTTAGACCAATATTTATCAATCGTTTAATAATAGTGGTTGCACATCCATAATGCATGCTTAGTTCAAGGAATGAATGCACACAAACGTTTGTTCTGCGAAAGGAGGACGAACCAGTGCCCAGACTGAAGTAGCCCACCGACTGGCCCTTCCTCTCTCCTTCTTTTTTTTTTATCTCACTGAATTATATCATGGTGGTTTAATTTTCCTCCTCTAACTTCAAAACTAAACAAGTTATCCCTTAATTTCTGCATTAACAATATCCCTCTATATATTTGAAAATGGTTTGTTGGCGCGGCTCAATCAACACACTACTACCGAAATCATTTTACAGGACACCACCAAATATTTTCCGTGGCGGCGTTGAGTTTGCCCGCCACGGTTGGTCCGATTAACTGTGGTGGGCGTTTTTTTTTTTTTTCCGTGGCGGGCAAAAGTGCCCAACGAGAGAAATTGATTTACCGTGGCGAGGCAACGTAAAAGGCCTGCCATAGAAAAGAATGTGCCCAATCGGGCTGGGCTAGGTCGAATAACCTCACTTCGGTATAAAACTAGGGCATTAGGGTTTCTCATTCCCACTATACGCCTCGGCCCAATCACCCGACCGCCCCTCTCTCCACACGCTCTCTCTCACCACCGCCGCCCTCTATCCACGCGCTCTTTCTCTCACCATCGGTCGCCCTCTCTCAACGCGCATCTCAATCGGGCGGGGATCCGGCCACCCCTCCCTCGTCCCGTGCAGCCGCCCCTCCCTCGTCCGGTGCGGCGCGGCTCCGGCGAGACCGGCGCGCCCGGGGGCGGATCCAAGGCGACGCGGTGGCGGATCCACGCGAGGGGGGTGCTGCCAAGGAGGTGGCGGCGCGATGTGCTGGCGCGGATCCAAATTCCCGGCGGCCGATCCGGCGTCCACGTCGCGGATACATCGTCTTCCCGATGCGGGTCCGGCATCAGCACCGCGGAGCTCGGCGACCAAACCTTATATGCGGCCGCGGCGCGGATCGGCGGCGGGAACGCCTCCGGAGGACAAGGCGGCCGCGCGGATCGACCCGGCGCAACTCAAGGAGATGATGGCGGCACAAGGAGGCGGTTGCGGGCAGATCCGGCCAGCGCCGCCGGTGGCGTCGGATCGAGCCCGGACCGGTTGGGTCGGGCTTTTTTGTTGGATTTACCGTGGCGCACCGCCACGGGAAAAATCTGTGAACTCCAAACGGCGGCGGGCACGTCTGCCCACCTCAAAAATCAAAAGCGCCCGTGAAATCTCATGTTTGGTTTTGGAAATTGATGACACACTTGTGGACTAATCCTTTGCTCTAAGTGATGACTATGAGATAGGATTAGATGGATGACAAGGAGCATGATGATCATGAACATGGGCGATGATGATGGACATGGTGGATCGTCAAGCTCGGTGATCGGCTTGAGAGGAACCCGGGAGATCAAGGCAAAGGTATCTTGATAGGGTTTTCCTTTTAGTGATCAAGACACGATAGAGCGTGTGATCACATTCACTACAAGAGAAACCCCCATTTAACAACGGATAGCTAACAACGCTTAATGTATGTGTTGCAGGCAACATAGCAGCAACACATGCGAAATGTTGTTGTATCTCAAGTGTTGCAGCCGTCTGCTCTACTTCCTACGTCCGTGTTGTTTTAAACTCCCTTCAATCCATTTTGAGCGTAAAACAGAAAATATAGTGTATTTTTATTATTATTTTTCCTTCCCCAATAGCCGTGTGCTATGTTTTATTTCCGTTAGCGTAAAACTAAAAAGTATAGTAGTATAATATGGCTTCGAACAGCCAACCTCTTCGTTCCCTTGTAACCAAGCCGACCAACTGAGATATACCTTGAGTTGATTAAATTTGATTCGCTAGATCTTTTATTTATTAATTAACATGAACAGATGGGAGTAGGACAAGACACTTTTTGTGGTTTGTCGAGGGTCTACGCAGCCTAACCAAAACGGCCGCTGCCGCCCTCTTTGGTGCGCCACAGCTTTGGTGCGATTTCAAGATTTGATGATCTATAAAAAAACAAAAATATAAAAGCCTTTCAAGATTTGATATTTAAAACATAAAAATAAACAAATGCGCCGTTCAAGATTTGATTTCTAAAAACAAAAATTAAATTTATTAGGATTTGAGCTCAAGACCTCATCATTGCTTAGGGGGCTCTACTCTACCATCAGACCACACATGTATTTGTGTTTACTAGTAGGACCTTGATATTTTTATTAGGATTTCAGAACCTTATCATAGCTAGGCTGCACAAAAACTTCGTATCTTTTTCATATGATGTGCAATGAAGACAAAATTTATACCAAATAGTACTTTTCAAGATCTTCAATTTTGTAGTTCAATTCTTTTTTTTTTTTTTTTTATTTGAGGTCATTTGGGTAGCCACATTGTAGTTGACACATTTTTTCGTAAGCCTTCCCAGCAGACCAACAATCCTCCGCCCGCAATTCCACAAGCCCACTACATCGCCTCCTACCCTCTCCATGTCTCGTGTTATTGTGGTCCTAGCGACAACCATTCACCGTAAGTCCATTTGTTGAAGGCCAAAGGGGCGTGTGGTGTCGAGTGGCCTTCGGAACCATCGTGTGGAATCCACGGAGGTGGAGCCATCGCGGTCAAGTGGACCCATGGACCACGCCACGACTCTCGCCCTCCTATGCGCCATGTGCCTTGTTTCACTCGACCTTTGGCGTCCACACTAGTCCCGACCCACAACACCGCTCACACCATCCATGGTTGCATGTCGGTTTCAGGTATGTCGGGTAGCACTTTCTACTACCCAAATTTCCTATTACCCAATATTAATTTGGGTAATTCAGGTAATACCTCCTGGTACCTTAACTATCCGAAGTATCCATAGCACGTTGAACAATCCTTCATAGGCCTCCGTCCGCACTTCCACGAGCCCACCACCTCACCTCCTACCGTCTCCCTATCTTGTCCCAGTCTAGTCGTAGCGGCAACCACTCTTTGTGAGTCCATGACTAGTGAAGGCTAAAGGGGCGTGTGGTGTGGGGCGGCCTTCGAAATCATCGCGTGGAATCCTAGATGTGGAGCCGCCATTGTCAAGTGAACTCATGGACCACGCCACGGCCCTCGCCCTTCTATGCGCCATGTGCGTTGTTTCACTCCGACACTAGCGTCCACGCTAGTCACGAGCTGAACAATTACCCGACTTTCAATTACCTAAATTTCATATTACCCGAAGTTACCCAACTTTGAACAATTTGGGTAACCCGAAGGCCTAAGGTTGATTTATGTTGAATTCTCAAATTTCACACCAAAAGCAGAAGCTATAGATCTTGAAAAGTTGTGCAACTTTGTATTTGACAATTGTTTATTTGAAATCATTTATCCAATAAAATTACAGTCGAATTCTTCACATTTGAAATTCAATTTTTTTAATATGACCTCAAATAAGTAATTGACCAAAAGCAAAATTGTAGATCTAAAAAGTTACAAAACTTTGTAATTGATAACTTTCTAATTTGAATCCATTTACAATCCCAAATACTCATTTAATTTCAATATAGCACTAATAACCATATTTTAATTTAAACTCAACATAATTTTTTTTGCCATTTTTGGCTCCCGCCATTTTTCGAGACATATAATCTATAAATTCGGCTTAGTAAACTTTTTTCCCGCCATTGGTTCCCTCCTATTTTTATCGTACTTTAATTCTCCCGCGGAAACTCACGCTCATTAGTCATTACTGAGAAGTACAGTGGCCCCACCGTTCATAGAGAATACATGTAGAGGGTCGTGTGAAAATAGAATGGTAACCGCCCCCTTATTGTGGATCTTGTGGATCGTGGTCCTTTTCCATCGCAGCTAAACCAGGACCCGTCGGTTCTCCTCCGTCTCCGCATTCCCGCAGCTCCCACCGCTGCCGGCCAACTCCTCCGCCTCCTGGTTCCACCCCGCCCTCGCCCTCTGGCTCTTCGAGGGCCGCAACCTGCTCCCGTCGATAACCCAGCTGCCGCGCCCGAGCCAGCTGTCGCTGCCGCCGTCGTCGAGGTGGTGCGCAACCTGCTCCCGCTCAACAACCCAGCCGTCGCGATCGCCGTTGTTGAAGAGGTCCAGCGGGTGCTCCCACTCGACAACCAAGCCGCCGCGCTCGAGGCAGCCGTCGCAGCTGCCGTCGTCAAGGAGGTCCAGCGGGGGCTCCCACTTGACAACCCAGCCGCCGCGCTCGATGCAGCCGTCGCGGCCGCCGTCGTCGAGGAGGTCCAGCGGGCACGCTCCGGTGAGCTTTCATTTCTACTTCTATTGTCTTATCATTGATGTCCCTCTCGTCCCCATCCTTTCCCTGTTCTGGACACCCGCCAGCCTGCTCAACTGAACTTGTCCATGTAGTTAAGTCGTTCGATGAAATGCTGCTTACTATGGATATGTTAGTATTTTGCAGCAGTGGTTGTTGCATTGTCCCTTAAACTCATCAAGTCAAAGTATCACTAGCTGTAATACTTTACAATTTTGTTTGCTGTAAAATTCAGAATGGTGTACTTTTAGTTCATGTTGTGCAGTGGCTAATGGCAAGGGACAGAAGGAAACAGACAATTCATAGTCATGATGAATATTTGTCAGAAAAGCATATTGGACAGGAGAGCCATGGACAAAATACTGAGGCATCTGAACTTCATTCACGTGCTAGAGGAGATCAAATCAATAATGATGGTGATATTGAGGTTAATTTCCATGGTACTTACTAACCTACTTTAATTTTTATCAGTGATTAATCATTGTCATTGTAAGGTATTTTTTTAGACAAGTAAATATTAGCTTACAGGTATTCATGAAGCACTAGCTGTAGATTGTATTTTAGACAAGTTTCTGCAATCCTAGTTTGAACATAATTTATTCTTATTCACTATAGATGGTTCAAGATAATTATGTGGAGCATGAGGATCTGCCAGCACATTACAAATATAATTGTATGAGATAAGGTTTGCACACCAAACTTAACACATGGACGCAAAGCAATATACTCTGTTAATTTTACCGGATATTGTTATTGTGACTGTTTTCAACTTTCCTAACTTGTGTTTCTTTCTAGAACAAAGACATAGTACTAAATGATAGTATAGTGTTAAATTTTATCATATATTTACTAAATGGATCATTTCTACTAGACCATTCCTTTATGCAAATTGGCTAGTGATATCTATTTGATTCCAAGAAAAACATATCCAAAATGATGTTACGTTGGATAAAAGCAAGTGTACTAATGAAATCAATGTGTTGTATAAATAACTCTCTGTTCTATGAAGTTTATGAAACTGTTGTATTAAACTAATACATTGCAGGTTGTGGCAATGGAACATTTGCTACTCCCTCAAATTTTGAAGCATCTCACTACCAAGTAAATATTATTTTCGCAATAACATTTTTGTTAGCTTATTTTCCACTACTTATTTATCTGTTTTGACTTGTTACTAGCAGAACAAGAACTCAACAAGGCCTAGTGCAACAGTACCTGCTAGTGTATAAGACACCTCTCTTAAAACTTCATATTACCCTTTTCTTAATTGTACTTACAGCTGGAGTCTAAGAATCCTCATATATACTGTTGTAGAAACATCATCGTGGCACAACAAATTGTTTAATTGGCAATTCAATGAAGGTATGATTATTTTACTTCTTGGCGCTGTGTGATCTATTATGTGCTTATACTTTGCATGCTTATATATGTGAACCAGGTTGGCACCAAAGTATACTTACAGAGATAGAAAAATTAAAATAAAACTGTTGCAATGGGTACACTAATGAGTTGTGATCCAACACTGAAACTTGATGATGTTTAGCTAGGCAAAGAATTTTGGATGGTTTCTGATAGTTTAGTAATGGTAGAAGATTATCCATTGATACGACCATATAAAGGCTACAAGGTTTCTTGGATACGTAGGAGTCTATGTTGCATGACTTTTAACTTTTGTATGGTCTTTTCTATAGCCCAATATGATTTTAGTTCTTAGAAGTGCCATTAATTAATTCAACTTTCATCTGCAGATCAAGAAGATTGATATATGATCACGTTGTGGAACGCTACACTAAACAGAAGGAAGGATATAGGAGGACTATTGGCATACTAAGACGGATCTCTTTATATGTTTTAGATTTGATCACATAGGAACATATACATTCTGTAAAAAAAATTGTGTAATGATTTTGGATGGTACTTTGTAATGTGACAAATTATTTATAGTATATATATTATATGGCTCAGTGTGCTCATTTTTTTGTGTTGGATAATACTGCATTTTGCATTATACATGGATTATCTCTATTTTTAATCAAAAAATAAATATTTGTATGATATTAATGATTGAATGGTTTATTCCTTACAACACATGTAAGTGTTGCAATAGACCAAATCTATATGTTACAACGGGGCATAGAGGCCATTCACCTAGGTGCTGTACAAACACATATAAGTGTTGTCATAACCCATCATTATGCGTTGCAACTTTGCAACGGTTATTAAACTGAGTTACTCACACATAAATAAGTGTTGTAGTAGATCCTTGTAACGCCACTTTAAGCAACGCATATTGGATGCGTTGGTATAGACCCCCGTCAACATATATATGAACTTTTAGCAACACATATTTGTGTTGCAAAAGGGGGTGTCATTTTGTAGTGATTATAGGATAGATAGCCGACTATCAAGAGGGAATGCCGCGACAATCCTTTGGTGAAGTGCTTCTAGGTCCAATTGACTTGCATATTGCATTTAGGACATGAGAGCACTAACTTCGATCTTGCCTAACTTATCGACGTGTTAACATTGGTGATAACGTGGTCATCTTGGATGTGTTGGCAACCCGTGGCAAGAGGCGAAGCAAGGTTGAAGCAAAGAGCAACGAAAAAGATGAAGAGTCTGGCAAAACGAGGCGATCGGACGGACGACGGTGCATCGGCCGGGACGACCGGCCGGTGGCTCCGGCCGGTCGCGTTTGGCGAAAGAGCCCCGCAGCGGGTTTTTGCCGGACGCCGTGACGGGACGCCGGACCGGATGCTTCCGGTGGTCGATCGGAAGCACCGGCCGGACGCCAGCGGAGAAGGCGCCGGTAATGGCCCGAAGTTTGTCGGATGCGGCCGGAAGCACCGGCCGGACCCTCGACCGGACCTGGTGGTTCCGGTCGGTCGCCCGGCCGGTCTTAGAGAGCAAATTTTTTAGAGCAACGGCTCTATTTCGAGGGGAGCTCTATATATACTTGGATGGCTGGTTCTTGGAGTTCCCTCTTGCACATTTGAACACTCTAACTTGCTAGTGAGCTTGTGAGACTCCTCTCCACTCATCTCTCCATCCATAACTCGAATTCTTGGTGAGATTGAGAGTGATAGAAGTGCATTGCATTGGTGGTTGCATCTAGAGGCACTTCATCCTTGGAGAAGCCGCGGGATTCTTGTTTTCTTGGGAATTTGCCCGGTTCCCTAGCGGCTTGGAGCAAGAGGCGGTGTTGAGCTCAAGTAGAGCTTGTTTGAGGCCACACCGGTGGTGATTGTGAGGGGTCGTTCCTTACCCCGCGGGAGGTGAAAAGGAGCACTAGTGGATTGCTCGTGGCTTGTTGGACCCTCTCTTGTGATCGTTGGCTTGAGCTCCCATAGGGGGATTTGTCACCGGCCATTGCTTTTAGCATACGTCAAGTGAGTGTGTCGCCACAACGGGGGACTTAGCGTCTTGGCAAGCACGTGAACCTCGGTGAAAAATCATCGTGTCACTTATTCTTGCTCGTTGGAGATTTCTTGGTGATCACGGTGATTGGCTACAACCTCGACACTACACGGTGGTATTGTATTCTAGCCCCTCTTTGCATTACTTAGTAGCATATCTTGTTAGGGTGCTTAGTTGGTAGCTTGTGTAGCTTGCTTAGTCTTGTTTAGCTCCTAGTGGTTTTCTAGTTAGAATTACTTGCTCACCTAGGAATAAATTAGCGACATAGCCTTTGTGTGGATTAGAGACAATAGATTTGAATTGAGGCTTGCTTAGCTAATTGAAGCATTGCTTATTTGCTACGCCATCTTATTGTCTAACCCGTGTGCTTAGTGTTGTTGCAAGAATTTTTAATAGGCTATTCACCCCCCCCTAGCCATTAGGACCTTTCAAGTGGTATCAGAGCTAGGCACCGTTATTTGAGTGGCTTAACATCCTACGGTGACAAAATGGCAATGACTTTTCATGTCAACAACACCAAGAAGGCGCCACCCTTCGATGACACCAACTTTGCCTATTGGAAGGTGAAGATGACCGCACACCTCAAGTCAATCAATAGAGAAGTGTGGGTTGTGACCGAGAACAAGTTTGAGGTGGTAAAGCCAAATGAGCCGACCGCGGCCGAAGAGAAGAAGCTATATGCCAATGATGTGGCCGTGAGTGCTTTTCATGAGGCATTCAATGATAGAGTGTTTGAGCAAGTCAAGTCACTCACCATTGCTCATGAAATTTGGAAGAAGCTAGAAGAGTGCTATGAGGGCACCGAAGGCGTCAAGCAAGCAAAGGCATATATCAAGCTTGAGCAATTCAATAGCTTCAAGATGGAAGAAGATGAGACCGTGCCGGAGATGTTTCACCGCATGCAAGTGTTGGTGAATGATCTCAATGCTCTAGGAGAAGAGATCAAGGACAAGACCTTCAACATGAAGTTCTTGAGATGTTTGCCTGAGCGGTTTGGGATGTTCATCACCGTGCTAGTGAGATCAAATTTGAAGGATTTGACTCCCAACCAATTGCTTGATGAAGTCATGACCGATGACTCCTATAGAGATGACAAGAAAAAGCAAGAGCTCATCAACAAGACAAACAAGAAGGTCAAGGATGAAGAAAAGAAAGAGGACAAGAAGAGCTTGGCACTCAAGACAAGCTCATCATCCAAGGGCAAGAAGAAGAAGGAAGAATCAAGTGATGAAGAGGATGTCACTTCTACAAGTAAAAGTAAAGTGGATGAGCAAATGGCTCTCTTTGTGAGGAGATTGGGAAAGTTTGTGAAGAAGAACTACATCTCCAAGAACAAGAAGAAGCAATCATCCAAGAAGAAGACCAAGGATGGCAAGAATGAAGGCAACATGACATGCTTTCGTTGCCATGATGATTGTCACTTGATTGCCGAGTGCCTATATGAAAGTGATGATGAGAAGGGCATCAAGAAAGCAAGAAAGAAGAATGATGCCAAGAATGAGAAGGAGAAGAAGCCCAAGAAGAAGAATGAGTCACATGTGGCTATGTGGGATAGTGATGGCTCATCCTCTTCAAGTGATGAAGAAGAGGAGAAGAAGAACAAGAAGAAGGGACAAGCTCACCTTGCTATGCATGACAAGATCTCCCTCTTCGACACTCCTTCCTCATGCTTCATGGCTAAGGCCACCAAGGTACAATCTATCACTAGTGATGATGATGATGATAGTGATAGTGATAGTGATGATGAGGAGCAAACACTCACTAGGGAAGAGTTGCAAAGCATGCTTGATGATTGCATTGTCATGTTCAAGCAAAGTACGAAGGAATGCAAGGGCTTGCGTAAGGAAACAAAGAGCCTTAAGCAAGAACTTGATGAGCTTTGGGCATCTTATGAGAGTCTAGAGGTAGACCATAAGAAGCTTGAGAAATCTCATTCTAAGTTAGAGAAAGCTCATTCCTCTCTACTAGAAGAGCACAAGTTGTGCTTAGTTGTTGAGAATGTTGATACATCCAATGTAAGCACCATGTGTGACATTCTTGTTGATGAATCAACCCCCAAGTGTGAGACCTCCACTAGCTCTATCACTAGCATATCCATCTCTAGTGAAGATAGTGACAACCCTATGCTTATTCATGAGAATGCTTGTTTAAAGAGGGAAGTAAAGGAGCTCAATCACACCTTGGCTAAGGCCTATGGTGGTGAGGACCGCTTGCTTATGTGCTTGGGTAGCCAAAGGGCATCCTTATATAAGGAGGGCTTAGGCTATATCCCCAAGAAAAGTAAGGCCGCCTATGTGACTCACAAGACTCGTTTTGTGAAGAGCAATGGTAGCTATTGCAAAGCTTACAAGCAAGTTGGTCATGTAGAGCAAAAGTGCATGAACAAGAGGACCAATGTCTCTTCTATCAAGCTTGATAATTCATATATGCTTGTGAAGAAGAACAATGGTGTTCGTGCTAGGTACATTGGTACACCATGGATGGGCTCAAAGAAGAAAGCCATTTGGGTACCAAAGGCCTTGGTGACTAACCTTGAAGGACCCAAGCAACATTGGGTATCTAAGAAGAATTGATCTTATTTTGTAGGTCAATTACCGTGCCGGAGGAGAGCATTGGATAATGGATAGTGGGTGCACTCAACACATGACCGGGGGATTCTCATATGTTCAAGTCTTTTAGCATCAAGGGCATTGATGAATATGAGTCAATCACATTTGGCAATGACAAGAAAGGCAATGTGTTGGGGCTAGGCAAGATTGCTATCACTCAAGAGAAAAGCTTATCAAAGGTGTTGCTAGTTGATCATCTTGATTACAACCTCTTGTCGGTCTCTCAACTTTGTGATCATGGGTACAAGTGCATATTCACAAGTCAAGAAGTTGAAGTGGTTAGTGGTGATGGTGCAAACATGATCTTCAAGGGATTTAGATATGGTGATCTCTACCTTGTTGACTTTAACTCAAAAGAAGCCAAGTTGACAACATGTTTACTCTCAAAGGCTAGCAAAGGGTGGTTGTGGCATAGAAGGCTTGGTCATGTTGGGATGAAACAATTGAACAAGTTGATGAAGCATGACTTGGTTAGAGGCTTGAATGATGTGAAGTTTGAGAAGGACAAACCTTGTGGAGCATGTCAAGCCGGCAAGCAACATGGCAATGCACATCCAACCAAGAGCACAATGAGTACAAACAAGGCATTTGAGTTGCTACACATAGATTTGTTTGGGCCAACATCATACTCTAGCATTGGTGGCAACAAGTATGGTTTTATCATAGTTGATGACTACACTAGATACACATGGGTGTTCTTCTTACATGACAAGAATGATATGTTTGAACTTTTCAAGACATTTGTCAAGAGGGTTCAAAATGAATTTGAGACATCCATCAAGAAGATTAGGAGTGACAATGGAAGTCAATTCAAGAACACAAGAATTGAAGAGTTGTGTGATGAGCTTGGAATTGGACATCAATTCTCACCAACCTACACTCCTCAATCCAATGGTGTAGTTGAGAGGAAGAATAGAACCTTGATTGAAATGGCAAGATCAATGCTTAGTGAGTACAATGTTAGCCATTTCTTTTGGGCCGAAGCAATCAACACGGCTTGCTATTGTAGCAACCGTCTCTATTGCCATGGGATGCTTGGCAAGACACCCTATGAATTGTTGAATGGAAGGAAGCCCAACATTGGTTACTTTAGAGTCTTTGGATACAAATGCTACATTCTCAAGAAAGGCACAAGATTGGGCAAGTTTAACAAGAAATGTGATGAAGGGTTCTTAGTTGGATATTCAACCACAAGCAAAGCATATAGAGTATGGAACTTGGGTAGTGGCAAGCTTGAAGAAGTTCATGATGTTGAATTTAATGAAACCCAAGGCTCTCAAAATGAAGTTGAAAATCATGATGATGTGAGTGGTTCCAACTTGGAGAATGCCATGAGAAACATGGACATTGGTGATATTCGGCCAAGACAAGTTGATGATGATGATGACACTCCATTGCTTACCACTACAATTGAGATCAATACAAATGAAGCAAGCACTAGTGGTACTCGAGATGAAGATCAAGAGCAACAAGCTAGTTCAACTCCTCATCCTAGTCATCAAGTGCAAGTGATGCAACCATCCAACATTACAAGGGATCATTCAATTGATCAAATTATCGGTGACATCAATAGTGGAGTGGTTACTAGAAGAAGATTGGCATCCTTTTATGCTCACCATGACTATGTAGCACAAGAAGAACCGGAGAACATTGAAAATGCACTCAAGAAGGAAGATTGGATCAATGCCATGCATGAAGAGTTGAACAACTTCAAGAGGAATGATGTATGGGAATTGGTGGAAAGGCCAAAGGACTACAATGTGATAGGAACCAAGTGGGTCTTCAAGAACAAGCAAGATCAAGATGGAATCGTGGTTAGAAACAAGGCAAGGCTAGTAGCTCAAGGGTACACTCAAGTAGAGGGTCTTGACTTTGGAGAGACCTATGCACCGGTTGCTAGACTTGAAGCAATTAGAATCTTGCTTGCTTATGAATGTGCACATGACATCAAGCTCTATCAAATGGATGTGAAAAGTACATTCTTGAATGGCTTCATCAATGAGTTGGTGTATGTGGAACAACCCCCGGGCTTTGAAGATGAAAAGTATCCCAACCATGTCTACAAGTTGAAGAAAGCATTGTATGGCTTGAAGCAAGCACCAAGAGCATGGTATGAGAGGTTGAGAGATTTTCTCCTCTCTAAAGGGTTCAAGATGGGCAAAGTGGACACCACCCTCTTCACCAAGAAGATTGGAAAGGACTTGTTTGTGTTGCAGATATATGTTGATGACATTATCTTTGGGTCAACCAATCAAGAGTTTTGTGAAGAGTTTGCAAAGATGATGGCCAATGAGTTTGAGATGTCTATGCTTGGAGAGCTCACATTCTTTCTTGGTCTCCAAATCAAGCAATTGAAGAATGGCACATTCATTAGTCAAGGCAAGTACATCAAGGACATGATCAAGAAGTTTGACCTTCAAGATGCCAAGTCAATGTCCACACCTATGGCAACCAATGGAAGCCTAGACCCCGATCCAAGTGTCAACATGGTTGAGCAAAAGAAGTATAGGTCTATGATTGGAAGTTTGCTCTATGCAACCGCATCAAGACCGGACATTGCATTTAGTGTGGGCATGTGTGCTAGATATCAATCCGATCCAAGAGAAAGTCACCTCAAGGCAACAAAGAGGATTGTGAGGTACTTGAAGGGCACACAAGATGTTGGACTATGGTATCCAAAGGGATCCAAGTTTGATTTGATTGGATATTCAGATTCCGACTATGGAGGGTGCAAGATCAATAGAATGAGCACAAGTGGCACATGTCAATTCCTTGGAAGGTCACTAGTATCATGGTCTTCAAAGAAGCAAAATAGCGTTGCTCTTTCAACCGCCGAAGCCGAATACATTAGTGCGGAAAGTTGTTGCACTCAATTGCTTTGGATGAGGTCAACATTGAAGGATTTTGGATTCAAATTTGACAAAGTTCCATTGTATTGTGACAATGAAAGTGCAAGGAAGATGACCCAAAATCGGTTCAACATCCAAGAACAAAGCACATTGATATAAGGCACCACTTCATAAGAGATCATCAACAAAAGGGTGACATTTGTATCATGGGCATTGGCACCGAAGATCAACTAGCCGACATTTTCACCAAGCCACTTGATGAGAAGAGGTTTTGCATGCTAAAGGGAGAATTGAACATTATTGACTTCTCCAACTTGAGTTGATGCACCCCACTTATATGACATGCCTCTCCTTCGACAAACCCCAAGGTAAAAGTTGGTTGTCATGGCATTCATATATGCTAAGGACTTGTTAGTGCATCTAGACATCATGCATGCTTAATAGGCTCATTCATGGAAAATAAAATGCTTTCAATGTATGTGTGGCACCACTATAGCTTTGATTGGTTCTATGAACTAGTGGTGGCATATGACATGTTTATGTGCTTGCAATCCTAGTGTCAACTCTAGAAAATGCGCTATTGATGTGTATTCTAACATGGTGCAAGATAACCCTTATGTATATGAGGTGTGAAAAAGCTTGTCCTTGGTTCAAACTTGAATACATGGAAAGGCAAGTGATCTAGATGAGACCACATGTGATACTTTGATTGACTTGATTTCTCTCATTTATACCTTTTTGGTGATTGTTGACAAAGGGGGAGAAATAAGTCACAAAGATGTTGGAAAGAATCACACAAATAGGGGGAGCAAGCTCATAGACTATTTGTGCATTTGGATGTGCATGATCATAATGAGATGTTGCATTGGCAATCTAAATTCAATATACATGATTGCTTGGTGTATGCTAGTTTTTAAAAATTGATTGGTGATTGACCAACTAGCATGCATAGGATGTATCTAGACAAAGCTCACATTTTAGCCTACAATGTTGATCTCATGGGGTATGTTGAGTTTTTGATGATTGTCTAGTTACATTGATGCTAAGGACTCGGATGGTTTCACGCTTCAAAGGTCCAATTTCTAGAACCTTAGCATCTCTTTTGGTATTAGTATCTCTCCCCAAGATTTCTATCCATACATATGTGCCAACTTGATCCAAACACATGGAAGCACATATGTAGGGGGAGTTACTACTACCAAAACCGAACCTTGAAATGTTTGTCCAATCCTTGATTCATGATCAAAATGCTATGGGCAAGCAATTCAAGTTCAATTGAATTTTATTTCATATCTTTGTGAGTTGGTTGTCATCAATTACCAAAAGGGGGAGATTTAAAATCTCATGTTTGGTTTTGGAAATTGATGACACACTTGTGGACTAATCCTTTGCTCTAAGTGATGACTACGAGATAGGATTAGATGGATGACAAGGAGCATGATGATCATGAACATGGACGATGATGATGGACATGGTGGATCGTCAAGCTCGGTGATCGGCTTGAGAGGAACCCGGGAGATCAAGGCAAAGGTATCTTGATAGGGTTTTTCTTTTAGTGATCAAGACACGATAGAGCGTGTGATCACATTATAGGATAGATAGCCGACTATCAAGAGGGAATGCCGCGACAATCCTTTGGTGAAGTGCTTCTAGGTCCAATTGACTTGCATATTGCATTTAGGACATGAGAGCACTAACTTTGATCTTGCCTAACTTATCGACGTGCTAACATTGGTGATAACGTGGTCATCTTGGATGTGTTGGCAACCCGTGGCAAGAGGCGAAGCAAGGTTGAAGCAAAGAGCAACGAAAAAGATGAAAAGCTGCTGAAACAGGGGAGACCGGACGCACGGTGCATCGACCGGACGCACCGACCGTGGCTCCGGGCCGCTAAGGCTGGCGCGGAGAGCCTTGCGGGGGTTTTTGCCGGCCGTGACGGACGCCGGACGGATGCTTCCGGTGGTCGATCGGAAGCACCGGCCGGGACGCGAGGAGAAGGACGCCAGCCGTGGGCCCGAAGTTTGTCGGATGCGATCGGAAGCACCGACCGGACCCTCGACCGGACCCGCTGGTGGTTCCGGTCAGTGCGTCCGGCCTAGAGAGCAAATTTTTTAGAGCAACGGCTCTATTTCGAGGGAGCTCTATATATACTTGGATGGCCGGTTCTTGGAGTTCCCTCTTGCACATTTGAACACTCTAACTTGCTAGTGAGCTTGTGAGACTCCTCTCCACTCATCTCTCCATCCATAACTCGAATTCTTGGTGAGATTGAGAGTGATAGAAGTGCATTGCATTGGTGGTTGCATCTAGAGGCACTTCATCCTTGGAGAAGCCGTGGGATTCTTGTTTTCTTGGGAATTTGCCCAGTTCCTAGCGGCTTGGAGCAAGAGGCGGTGTTGAGCTCAAGTGGAGCTTATTTGAGGCCACACCGGTGGTGATTGTGAGGGGTCGTTCCTTACCCCGCGGGAGATTCGCAAAAGGAGCACTAGTGGATTGCTCGTAGCTTGTTGGACCCTCTCTTGTGATCGTTTGCTTGAGCTCCCATAGGGGATTTGGCACCGGCCATTAAGCTTAGCATACGTCAAGTGAGTGTGTCGCCACAACAGGGACTTAGCGTGCCGGCAAGCACGTGAACCTCAGTGAAAAATCATCGTGTCACTTGTTCTTGCTCGTTGGAGATTTCTTGGTGATCACGGTGATTGGCTACAACCTCGACACTACACCGGTGGTATTGTATTCTAGCCCCTCTTTGCATTACTTAGTAGCATATCTTGTTAGGGTGCTTAGTTGGTAGCTTGTGTAGCTTGCTTAGTCTTGTTTAGCTCCTAGTGGTTTTCTAGTTAGAATTGCTTGCTCACCTAGGAGTAAATTAGCGACATAGCCTTTGTGTGGATTAGAGACAATAGATTTGAATTGTGGCTTGCTTAGCTAGTTGAAGCATTGCTTATTTGCTACGCCATCTTATTGTCTAACCCGTGTGCTTAGTGTTGTTGCAAGAATTTTTAATAGGCTATTCACCCCCCTCCTCTAGCCATTAGGACCTTTCAGCCCGTCACCTAAAATTTTTTCGTTAGTAGTGACAACCACCACTAGAAATGCTGGAGGGGACTCCCGGATTAAAATAAAATTTTCTCCTTGGAATTTAATTTTATAACAAGGTATAAAATGATCGGAATTTAATTTTATAACAAGGTATAAGGATCTGAACAATTTATGTGATACTTGGACTGTAATTTTATCGAGAAATGGAGCTTGAGATAATAGTAGAAAAAAAAGTAAGATGAGAGAGAGAGAGAGAGAGAGATTATTTTGAAGACAAGAACAGATCAACAATAGTTGTATAAACTTTGTGCCAATAGATGTTGCCTGGGACAAGGAAGCCAACTACAATCAAACAAATAAAAAAACTATTTACATGTTTAAGTAAGGGCGTCCGCAACAATGAAACCAAATCGCTAGCTTACATGGAGGACAGAGTAAATAAACAAAGGAGAAAATAAACAAAGTAGAATGTGGGAGCAAGGTGTCAGAGAGAGTAAATTCATGGGATGGCGTGCGAGCTTAGCGCTTGCAGTCTCGCTAGCGCTACACGTCTCTCACTCTCTATGTGTCTCGTTGGTTACCCGACCCTCCTAGATAGCAATATGTCAGTCATTGGGGACGCCCTAAGAACCAACTCAAATATTGCAATAAATTATAAAACTAGCTACCTACACTAAATATGGCCTTGTTACTACCTAATCTGATTTTACTATCCTTAGTAGATACCGCCAATTATAAAGAAAAGTGGACAAATTTGATAACTTTCCAAGGAACATATATGATTCCAAGTTAGAGGGACACTGCCGCTACATGGTCCTGACTTTGGCTATGGGTCAATGCATGCTGCCCCCAACATGATAGGTCTCAAGCTAGCTTGCTGCTGACATGCAGGAAAGAGAGTGTTAAAAACAAATCGTTGGAGTTGATGGCGGATACATGATGTCTTACATAGAACATAGACTCTCTCTCTCACACACACACACACAGCTCTTTTGTTTCTCTTCATTGGTTTTCGTTCTTTATTGTTTTTTATTTATATTTATTCTCTCACGTACAAGTCAACTAGTGGTTTGAGAAGACCGTTGAAGACACCTTCAATATGATAAACATATTTTTCCAATTAACAATGCATATATGTAATATATATACAAATCCACATGTTTATAATGAGCAAATAAAGAAAAACTGATAACAAAACCAATGATACATGAAAAGCACAAAGTCAAAATGTGAAGATTTCTACTTCTCACAGTAACACGGAAATGCCCATTTGGTTTCTAATGTTACATCCACAATAAGAAGACCACATCATGTCGTCGGCCAGCTCATATTCCTCTGAGCCTCAGCTGCGCACCATGCATAGGATGCATTGTTATCAAGGTATGCGGCGCATGGGTGTAGGACGGCGAGAGCTGAAACTCAAATCGCTGGAGGATCATGCACAGCGCCATCTTGGCCTCAAGCAAGGCGAAGTTCTGTCCGTGCAGATGCGCGGCCCCAGCCAAATGGGAGGAATGCCCCGAGTCGTTGGATGCCTTGGAGATCCCCTCGACGAATCTCTCGGGCCTGAACTCGTGCGCGTCGCTTCCCTAGATATCTGGGTCATGGTGGATCAAGAGCACGGGCAGCTCCAAGATGACGCCGGCAGGGTAGGTGATGTCGCCGATCTCCATCTCCTTGTATGTTTTCCGGGCCAAAGAAAAAGCCAGCGGGTACAACCGGAGAACCTCGTGAAGGACCATGGTCACCTGCACCGTACACGTATGTTGCCATTTTATAACTCAGGATTTTGCACGGCAGCTACCAGCAGGATAACGAGCAAGTACTATGAATGAAGGAGAAGTACTCACGATTTTAAGGCGGCTTAGACCTTCATAGTCGGGCATGTTTTTACCAAACAAACCTGTCACCTCCTCCCTCGCACGGTCCTGCCACTCTGGGTGCATGCTTAGTACAACCATTGTCCATGTGAGCAGCACTGATGTGGTCTCCATTCCTGCGAAGTAGAATAGCTTGCACTCCTCGATAACATCTTGGATCGTCATCATGCCGTCTGTGTCTCTCATGCTTGTCTCCAGCAATAGGCCCAGCAAGTCATCTTTGGTTCTCTCGCCTTGTTTCATTGCTCGAATTCTTTTCCCAACTATATCTCGCAGAATAGATTCGATCTCTTTGTTGTTTTTGTGTATCTTTCTGTTGTTTGCTGTAGGCAAGGACCTGGCAAGGGTAGGCCCGTAAACGTTAATTAATTATATTCCACTCACTCCGCTCCAAATTATAATTTGTTTTAACTTCCTTGAATATCCATTTTACTATGCATCTAAAAATATATATAATATTATTATGTCACGATACATAGCAATTATTATGTCTTGATACGTAGCAAAATGTATACATCAAAAAAGTCAAATCGACTTATAACTTAGAACGGAGAGAGACAGCTAGGAAGTCGAAGTAGTACTAACTCACAGGTAACCAGGAATCATAATCTTCCGAATGTTGGTCATGACAAGCGAAGCTTGCTCAGCTTGTAGCTGGAAAATCCTTCTTCCCACATGGTAGCTGCTGCTGAACGCGGTGCGAGAAATGACGTCTCCAGTGAGGTTCTGCAGCTCAGCCCAAACATCCAGCTCGCACGCACCGTCAGAGCCGACGCACTCCGCCCATCTGCTTACCAGCTCTTGGCAGCATGCGCTGTACATTGTGCAGTAACAAATTCGTTAATATGCAATAATACATATGTAAAGGAAACGAAGTTAGCATCGATCGTATCAGAAGTAAAATTTGCTGTGTAGTACTAGTACCTTGAGCTTCTCAAGATGGAAAGCTGGATTGAGGATCCTCCTGTGTTTGCCCCATTTCTCACCCTCGAGGCTGGCGACGCCGTCGCCCATAATCTTGGCCAGCGCCGGGAACGTGAGCTTCTCCATGTGACCCAACTTGTTGGACAGCACGTCCCTGGCAAGCTCAGGATCGAGGATGGTCACCTTGGGGCTGGGGCCAAACCAAGACAGGCTCGGCGCCTTGCCGTGCTCCCGGACAAGCCGATGCACAAACGGGGCGACCCGTTGGACGGTGTCGTGGCAGCGCAGCGGCAGGGGCCTAGACCAGGCCTCCTCGGCCAGTCGGAAGTATTCCTTGAGGTCGCCGGCGGGGAAGTGGTAGGACGTGCCGCGGATGCCCTGAGCACGCAGCGCCCGCTCCAGACGCCAAGGCTGCCACCACAGCTTGTGCAGCAGCCGCCCGGTCTGCCGGAGGAGTACCAGCAGGCCGGTGAGACCGCCGAGCAGGAAGATCCATGGCACTAGTGACGCTGCATCGTCAAAGGAGGACGCTTCAAGAACCATTGCTTTGACGAGAAGATCGATAAGAGATTGTAATTGTAATATAAGGTGATGCGATGCGATCGAGTGGATCTGATCTGTCTTGAGATGTGGAGAAGATATTGGGATGTGAATATGAAATCGTTGGATTGGATTGGTGAGGAGGCAAAGATGCTCCTCGGGCCACCCACCCGGCCCTTTCCTCGTTGCTTCCAAGTGTTGCTGTGAGCTCTCGGTCTTGCATTGACTTTGAAGCTGGGCCTGCCATCTTGTCTTCCTGTTTTTTTAAAAAAAAAAAAGAATTTAATTAACTAGTCCCCACATGCTCGGCACGGGCTACATCACTAGGAGACAGAAGCATTAGATATTAATTTTGTTAATACCTATAATAACTAATGTAAAGATGACTAATGATATGGTACATCCTTGATGAGGACGTGCTATCGGTTACTCAAGTTACACATAAACAAATGTATCAAGGGCCAATTATGCGTAGCTGTGCAAAACTACTTCAAAAAGAGGTGAATTAAATTTATATTAAAAATATTTGAGAACGTTATATTATCTAAAATTTAAAATTGTCTATATATGTTTGATAGGAGAATTAGGTGTATGGCCCTAGAAAAAGTCGGTTTAGCTATTTGGCCTTTTTCAAACGAATTTAGCTCTATGGCCTCAAAACAAAAATTCCCTAGCTATTTGGCCTTCCGTCCAATTTGGGCATGTGACGGTGTTAACTAAGGGTGAAAAGACCATTTTAATTGGACATGTGACGGTGTTAACTAAGGGTGAAAAGACCATTTTTTTACCCTAACGTGAAAAAAAAAAAAAACATAGTTTTGCTCATTTATTGTATATTTTGAGTATATAATATTTATATTTATATGTATTTTCAGCACATGTCCACTGTCTCACATATATATAGTGGTGAAAAGACCATTTTTAACATAATATTTTGAGTACATAATGACATTGTACTCACCGCTTAGTTAACTATGTTTTTTTATTTTTAACGCCAGGGGAGCTGAGAGAAATAATGATAACTCTTGATTTTCTGACGCTTTGGAGGTCCATGAGGACTTGTCTGAAAGCTAACCAAGTTGACCCCATTTGCTGCCCCATTTCTCCCTCGGATGCAACCGACGCTACATCATTCCTTTACTTCTTAAGAGGTACCCCTCCATTTACAAAAGTATACAATTCTTGAACCCTGAGGACTGAAACGTTTTAGACATTGACCACAGATGTATGAAAATATAATAATATTCATAATATCAAACAAATAACATTAGATTCATTATATAATATATTTCCATAATAAATTTATTACCAGAGAAAATTAACGCTATCATTATTTTCTACAAACTTGGTTAAACTCCAACTAATGTGGAACCCGTCATTACCTTTTTTATGGAAAGGGGAAGTAATATCTCAAATAACTATAGGTCCTATTTTTTCTATGAAATTGTAAATTATTATGTTATTTTTAGAATTAATTGTTAATTATTATGTGTTATGTTGAACGGATAGGGAAATTATCTTTCACGAGTTGTCATACCCACCAAGGCGATTCAGAGCATCTCCAGCCACACCTCTTAAAAATGAGCACCTATTTTGAATTTAGGAGCCAACATATAAAATTTGAGGAGCCAAAATTAATCTCAACTCCAGTGGGACTTCTCAAATTTAATTTGTGGGCTAGGGGGACCCGGCGGCGATGCTCTGCTGGCGGGGTGGACACCGGGCGGGCGGCGGGGGATGGAACGGGCGGCATGGTGGCGGCGCCCGCGGCGATGTGGTGGATGCACGGCGGCTCAATCGATATATCGGGTGCCGGGAGTGGCCAGTGAATGCTTGCGATTCGTCGAGGTCGCCCCGCCACCGCCGCGCGGTGTCCCCGTCCGTCCGCGCGGAGGGTCGGCGGTGGACTGCCGGCGCCCGCGACGGATGACCTTCGTGCCCAGCGCGCCCACGACGAGTCCTCCTCAACGTCCCCTCCGGTGGCTAACGAGCAAGCCGGTGGGCACACGACCTCGGATCGATCCGGCGTCTCCCATGACCGAGGCCTCCGAGCCCGCCGTGGCACGACCCCCATGACTCACTCGCACGCTGACGACGCACCAGCGATGGCCCTCCACGCGCCCGTTGCGGCCCTCGGCGATGGTGGTCGCCCCTCGCGCCACCGAGACGCCACGGACGCAACCGACCTCTCGCGTTTTTCGCTGATGAGTTCTTGGCACTGCGGCCGCAAGTCACGACACCCACACGGTCGGGACGACTGCGGTGGCGTGGAGGGAGGAGCCACCGAGGCCTGAAAATGCGGCCACCGTAGGGAGGGGATGAGCCGCTGGATGGGCACTATCGCGTCCATGGGAAGAGCAGGTGTGCGCTATCCGCATCCGCGAGCCGGTGCGCCATTGCCATCATCGAGCAGGTGCTCGGTGAATCGGTGGCCTCTTCCTCGGTTCACATCCAACAGTAGGTGGCCAGCTGCTGAGCTCGCAAGCAGCCACAGTGTGTGGGTTCTTGACTGTTCTTTGTCGGAGAGAGTAGACGCCATGGCAACCACCAAACACGTCTCATTGTATGTTATATAAAATCAATGCTTTGGATACTCACTCCTGATTATTGTTTTGGAAAAACCAGTCTAGGCACATTTTCACCAAAATCGAACACTGAACCGAACCAAAATCATAGTTTTTCGGTTTTTCAGTTCGGCTTCGGTTTTTGTTCCTGGGAAGTTCGGTGTTCGGTTTTACGTCAAGGTCGAATCGACCGAGCAAACCGAGCAAACTACAACGTCACCCGTGAAATCCTGTCCACCACCACCAATCCGGGGCGAAGCCCACGTACAAGACAAGGCCTACCGCGGCCCAATTTCCCTTGCAGCGGGCAGTCACGGAGTTGCCACACCACTCTACCCCACTACCCCCAACAAATTCCCCACTCAAATCCTAGTTTCCTCGTGAGGCGCTCAGGCGCCGGGCTGAGAGCAGGGTGCGTGTGGCAGCGCATGGAGGGCCAGCGCCGGGCGGCGAGCAAGGGTCGGGCGCGTGCGGCAGCGAGCATGGAGGGCCAGCGCCCGGGCGGCGAAAGCAAGGGGTCGGGCGCGCGGCAGCAGCGAGCATGGAGGGCCAGCGCTGGGCAGCGAGCAGGGGCTGTCGCGTGCGGGCGGCGAAAGCACGGAGCGAAGCCGAGCAGCGCGCGGTCGGCCGAAATTTGCGAGCTGCCCAGGCTGCCACGACCTGCAAGCCAGCGATGAGCAACGAGGAGAGCGCGGGAGCCGGGAGGCGCAGCTGCCAGGCACGACCAGGCAAGCGGCGGGACATGACCGAGCACCGTTTTTCGCTCACTGCAATGTTTCGGTCGGTTCGGTTTAAACAAAAACTGAACTAATTAAAAACTGAAACCGAAATCGTCAATTTCAAGTATTTTAGATAACCGATCGGTTCTCAATTCCTAGAAACCGTAGGTTTGAAAAGGAAAAAAAAAAAAAAACGAAATGAATCTTCTGTTTAAACCGAACGCCCAAGCTGATGGAAAAAGGAGGCCTTGGTTTTCCAAAAGAATGTCATCTTCCCCTATGCACGGGCAGGCCGTGCAATTTGCACGTCTACATCCTGCTGCCACCACGTTGTTCCATGGACAATACAAGGTGCCGTATATCAGCTGTACCTCATATTCTCCGTCATCAGACGTAGTGGACTGGAATTGGATGTTTTCGGTGTCGTGTATCTACCTAGATCGCCATTCTTTTTCAACAGCTGGCTCTGACTTCGCTCTTTGTTCTCCCCTAGGTTTTTTTTTTCACAATAAGATCTCCCCTTGTTGGTGTTGCTCCTCACCAAGATAAGATAACTTGCCCTGCTCGTGCAATGCGTGCACTCCTGCTCGCCAATCCAATCCAAAGATTTGCAAGATCTTTTCCATTTTCGACCAGATATTGCCATCAGTCTCACTCACAGCTTTGTCTCATCAATATTTAGCAAATGCGCACACAAGCATGTCAAATCAGATCCACTCGTTGACATTGTTAGCTAAATTACTGTGGAGTCCTATGAATCAGATCCACGCAATGGAGAGTATTAACTATTGTGCACGCGGCGCACGTTGCTGAGCAACGACGTCGTGCATAACGTGCGACAAGGCGTGGGGACTTGGTCTCTGAAGTCTCGAGTATGTATAAATACCATAATGAGAAATGATCAAAGCGGCTAGGATGGGTTTGCCCAAATTTTCTCTTGTGTATTTCGTCTCTATCTGATATATTCAAGCTCTCGCCGCGATCACCTTCTAGCTAGCTCATCGCAACGTTTTTACAATTGCATAACGCCATCACATTATTACATTGCAATCTCTTCGTGTTATACGGCTCTTCTCCCCAAAACAATGGTTCTTGAAGCGTCGTTTGCCGCTGCGGCGTCGTCATCAGTGCCATGGATCATACTGCTCGGTGGTCTCACCGGCCTGCTGGTGCTCCTCCTGCGGCAGACCAGGTGGCTACTGCACCAGCTATGGTGGCAGCCTCGGCGTCTGGAGCGGGCGCTGCGTGCACAGGGCGTCCGCGGCACTTCGTACCAGTTTCCCGCCGGCGACTTCAGGGAATACGTCGGACTGGCCAAGGAGGCCTGGTCTAAGCCCCTGCCGCTGCGCTGCCACGACACCGCCCGACGAGTCACGCCGTTCCTGCACTGGCTTGTCCAGGAGTACGGCAAGACGAGCATGTCTTGGTTTGGCCCCATCCCCAAGGTGACCATCTTCGATGCTGAGCTTGCCAGGGACGTGCTGTCCAACAAGTTGGGTCACATGGAGAAGCTCAAGTTCCCGGCGCTGTTCAAGATTATGGGCTACGGCGTGGCCAACCACGACGGTGAGAAATGGGCCAAACACAGGAGGATCCTCAATCCTGCTTTCCATGTTGAGACGCTCAAGGTACGTACACACGAAATTTCTGATACGATCGATCGATGCTAATTTCGGTTCTTTTACATATGTATCATTGCATACGTTTATATAATCGATTCTTCCAATTAATGAATTTGTTACTGCACAATGTGTAGCGCATGATGCCAGCGTTTTCTGCGTGCTGCCAAGAGCTGGTAAGCAGATGGGCGGAGTCCCTCGGCTCTGATGGTGCGTGCGAGCTGGATGTTTGGCCTGAGCTGCAGACCTTCACTGGAGATGTCATTTCTCGCACCGCGTTTAGCAGCAGCTACCGTGAAGGAACAAGGATTTTCCAGCTACAAGCCGAACAAGCTTTGCTTGTCATGACCAACATTCGGACGGTTATGATTCCCGGATACATGTGAGATAGTACTATTATTTCAACTTCCTTGCTGTCTGTCTAGTACTCCTACGTACTGATTGATGATTAAACTGTTCATTTGGAACATTTTTTTCAATTACAGAATGATCGATCTTATCGAAACAATTCATAGATTCTTTGTGGTCGTGTGCATCATTTGATGCAGATAACATCGTTGCATATTATATGTGGAAAAAAAAACTCAAATTATAAGTATCACTCCTGACTTTTGCCTGTAAACTAAAATAAAATGTTTGCGGGTTTACCTTTGTCAGGTCCTTGCCTACCGCAAACAACAGAAAGATCCTCAAAAACAACAAAGAGGTGGAATCAATTCTGCGAGATATAATTGGGAAAAGAATTCAAGCAATGAAACAAGGCGAGAGCACCAAAGATGACTTGCTGGGTCTATTGCTAGAGACAAACATGAGAGACAACATAAACGGCACGGGGATGACGATCGAAGATGTTATCGAGGAATGCAAGCTATTCTATTTTGCAGGAACGGAGACCGCATCAGTTCATCTCACATGGACAATGGTTGTACTAAGCATGCACCCAGAGTGGCAGGACCGTGCGAGGGAGGAGGTGACTGGTTTGTTTGGCAAAAAAACATGCCCGACTACGGAAGGTCTAAGCCGCCTTTTGCTCTTTTTCCTGCTGGTATAGCAGCTACCGTGCAAAAGGATGAGTAATAAAATGCGATGCAGGTGACCATGGTCCTTTACGAGGTTCTCGGTTGTACCCGCCGGTGTGTTCTATTGCCCGGAGAACACACAAGGAGGTCGAGATCGGCGGCATCACCTACCCTGCTGGCGTGATCTTAGAGGTGCCCGTTCTCTTCATCCACCATGACCCAGATATTTGGGGAAGCGACGTGTACGAGTTCAGGCCCGACAGATTCGCCGAGGGGATCTCCAAGGCATCCAAGGACCCGGGTGCATTCCTCCCATTCGGCTGGGGGCCACGCTATTGCATCGGACAGAATTTCGGGATGCTAGAGGCCAAGATGGCTCTATGCATGATCCTTCAGCGATTTGAGTTTCAACTGGCGCCGTCGTACACACATGCACCGCATACCGTGATAACAATGCATCCTATGCACGGTGCACAGCTTAAGCTTAGAGCAATATGAGCCGGATGACATGATACTAGTGGTCTTATTGTCGATGTTAGAAAGCAAATGGGCATTCCGTGTGTTAATATTGGATGTAAAACTCTTCACATAGGGCCTTTGTGCTTTATTCATGTATCATTGGTGCTTTATTGTTTTTTTATTTACTCATTACAAACATGTGGATTTGTATCCTACACATATATGCATTGTTAATTGGTCAAATGTGTTTATCATATTAAGGGTGTCCCGAATGGTCTCCACAAACCACTAGTTCGTTGGTTATGTCATAGAAGAAATAAAAAAAGTATGAGAACCGATGGAGAGAAACATGAGAGCTGTGTGTGAGGGAGAGAGAGTCATTAGGTTCCCATGCTAGACATCTTGTTGGTCGCCAACGAGTTATTTTAATGCACTCCCTCATGTACATATCAGCAGCATGCTAGCAAAGATCTATCTTCTTGGGAACGCCCTACAGCTTACTCATTGCAATCAATGACATCATTTTTCCTATGTCGAAGAGAGAAGATAGAAAGGAGAAGACTATCTCCTATCTGAACATCTATCTCGCTTAGAAAATGAGGTAGTCTGTGGGCTGGTCATAGAGACTGAGAGAGGAAGACGTTTAGATGTAGAAAAAACATCATTTACATGTGGGCTTCACATGATGAAGTAGCAAAGACATGGCTCATATAAGCTAGTAGTTGACCTAACTATTGAAGACGGCCTAAGTGGGACGCCCTGCACTGACCGATAGCCAAAGTCAGGAGTCAGGACCATGTAATAGTAGTGTCCCTTTAACTTGGAGCCATTTATGGCCCATGGAAAGGTACCAAACTTCTCATATTATTTTTGGTGACCGATAGTAAAATCTTATTCTACGTCGGCGTCCTCAAGCCATTTCAGGGGCCTCCGCCATCGACGCCTCCAGTGCTGCCTCCCCTGCGCCATGGTCATCCTCTTCTTCGTCCAGCCCGGGTGCTGCGCGCCCGGCTCAGTCGAGGTGAGTGGCAGATCCTGGTGTAGTGGGCCGACTTCCCGGTTTCTGGCTAGTGGCTGAGTCGGAGTCTAGGAAGCCTAGTCGGCTATAGATCAGTTTTGAGTCGAGTCCTAGTCAGTTAATATCTCTAGATTCTATCTTCAAAAGTTTGATAGCCATATCTTTAGGAGTTTGTTAGGGAGTCCAGCTTGTAAAAGCTATAAGAGTCCTATTCGATTAATGAGAAGGGCTTAGCCTAGGATTGAGATTTAATCTCCCTTGGGCGCCTAGCGTCCCTTACCTCGCTCCCCTTCGCCCTAGCTCTGTCTCGCGCGCACCCCTAACACCCAGCCGCCGCAACAAATGAGATCGGTTCTCAGCTCCCTACTCTCCATACTTCCTACGCTCCAAGGTCCGGCGCCCTAACAGCCACATATAGTGTACTCCCTCCATCCCACAAAGACAAGGAAGGGGGGGACATGCCACTGGTGTAGCAGAAAAGCTGATGAGAGGGGGTGCGCAACCATCCTTTTTTTTTATAGGAAAGGATGGAATATGCTCGATAATCAATTTCAGCTGTTGCAGGCATGCAGAACGACAGTCTTCGTGGGACAAATTTTGAACCGTAGAACGATGATCTCCATGGGACAGAGGGAGTAGGTAGGTATCTTTTAAAATTATTGCAAAATTTGAGTTTGTTTTTACTTAAACATGCAAATAATTTTTTATTTGTTTGATTGTAATTTCCTTCCTTCGTGCTCCCATGCTACATCTATTGGCTCAAGTTTATATAGATATTGTTGACCAATCTTTGGCTTCAAGATATTGTTGTCTATCTTTCATATATCTTCCTCTTTCCACTACTATCTCAAGCTCCATTTCTCCGTATAATAATAGTCCAAGTACCACATAAATTGTTCAGTTCCATATATACCTCTTATAAAATAAAATTTTAGATCACTCTTTACCCTCTCTTGCTGACCCATAGTTGTGTTTTTGACCTAAGACATGGTCAGATTCATTAGAATGCTGCTAGTGTTTGCTAGAGCTATTACTGCTTCAACCAACCCATAGCAGGCCCCAAAATCATCATGCCAACAATTAAACATCAGCACCTCAAGTCTTCCCATAGAAACCATGGAACCATCATTGGCAGTAATGAGCTTCAGATGTCAAGCATGCTATCTATACCACTGTCACAGCCGGTTGTACTTGGGCGGGCTGTAGAGGCGCTGCTGGGCGAGTGGTGTGAGGCGGCTGGTGGGGGGGGCGCGGCGGCGGCGAGGCCGAGGGTGAGGGCGGTGGTGGCGTGCTGACTGGCAGTGAATTTTATGTGTGTATATTTCAAGACAACAGTGTCCACTTTTCATAGCTCTTGAGCATGTGTAGTCCCTCAATATATAGTGCCTCTGATTTTCTTTTTATTATGCACTACTCCATAGAAAAATTTAAGTTGTTGTGTGCTGATTAAACTATACATTATTATCACTTTGCATAATTGTTATAGCCATATATATGAGGTTTTTCTCTATTTTTTATGTATATTTTAATAGATCTAAGGCTGACCGACCGCGATCTTGGAAGCTGTACTCCAGGATTGATTTACCGTTTTTAGAGCTGCACCGAGGTAATTGGGACAAGGACGCAATGACTCAGTTCCCTTAAGTCTGGTGTCTTTGCGTTGCCCCGTAAAAACGCGCTGCCTGGCCCCACCATGCGCGCGCATGAAACAAATGAGAGAGGGGAGAGAATCAGCGGTGGGGCCATTAGTTAAAGTAACTAAAAAATGATATAACTCACAAATTAAAAGACCAAATTAAATTTCGATTACACCATTAAATTTATTTTAAAAAATCCTTCAAAACTAGATCTCACATGGATATATTTAGATAAAATTATAAGTGGACCCCACTGATGATAGTTAGGATAGAGAGAGATATAAAGTATGGACGAGTGCGGGGAAAGCTGTATATAAAGAAGAGAATATCGATGACTAGGACAAAATATTCCTTTTAGAGGATGAATTTAAAGTTTTAGGAGTGCAGATAGCCTAAGGCATGAGAATCAAGATCTGTATGATAATCATGAATATAGTCTTTAGCCCTAAATTGGTGGCCTTTTTAATTTTACTTACCGTAAATACACAAACTTTGCATTTATGATTTCTATTTTCAAAATATGTAAATCAAACTTTTGTAATCTGAAATTTTCAATTTTGAATTTAGCTATTTTACTAAGCAAATTTCATATCAACTTGTTTAGGTAGCAGGTTTTTCTCTTCCCAATTTGTTAAATGGAGATCAGATAATTAACTTTTTCATAGTATTATTCAATTTTTTGTTATATATACTTTGAACTCTTCTTAGGTACTCCCTCCGTCCCATAGAGTTCGTCGTTTTTGACTTTTAAACTTCATGTTTGACCATCCGTCTTATTCAAAATATTTATGCAAATCATAAAATAAATTAATCAATATTCAAGTATCTTCATTGATAAAATAAGTAAGTAACAAAATAAATTATATTTGTGCAAAAAATTTGAATAAGACGAAGCATCGAATAAGATGGCACGAAATCCGGGATGACAAACTCAGTGGGGACGGAGGGAGTATGTTTTTTTTTTTGACCCCCACCCCGCCCCAAAAAGAGAGAAAGAAATCATCAAGCTAACTGAACCAAACATGCTTAGTTTTGGTGGGCTGAAACATCCCGTTGGGTTGGCCAGTCGCTGGGCTAATTGGGTTCACGTCAGCATATGGTGGGCCGAAAGAGTGCTTGGTGCTGATTCCACCCGCAGTCCGCTTTTGGCTGAGCAGCACCAGCACATGCATCTCAGCAGAGGCGCAGACTGACCGACCCAGCCATGGGTGCAGTGCATGCCGTGCAGGCAGGCTCCATGGTGCTGTGCACGAGCTCCACCACCGTCCAATGCCGACCTGACCAGCTGTAAGCTCTGCAGCCACACAACAATTCACTCTCAAGAAAACCTAGCAAAAACTAAAGTTCAATTGAATCCGATGAGCAGAAATGACGCAATAAATGACAAATGCTGCTGATCATCTCTGTCACGATGATGTGCCAAACTCATGCATCTACCAGGCTACCGTCTGGCTACTACTTAGGGTGCCTGGTCTGGTCATCTCACACTCACACACTTGCAGATGGAGCATGTAGCATTACACCAGGCCTTGTTTAGATTGCTAAAAATTATAACCGAATGTCACATCGTACACTGTAGCACGTTTCGTTTGTTAGTGGTAAATATCATCCTACCATGGAGTAATTAGGCTCAAAAGAATCGTCTCTCAATGTACATCTAAACTGTGTAATTAGTTATTTTTTTACCTATATTTAATACCTCAAACATATGTCTTTTGGTGTATTTAATGTGATGTGATGGAGAGAAAGTAAGAAAAAAGTTAGAAATTTTAGCCATCTAAACAAGGCCCAAGCTGGCAGTAGTACCAATCACAGTGCCCACTCTCCCACACGGACGGTTGTTGTGGATGCTACAGTGGAGCTATATATATACCTCTAGTCGTCTCGTCTTAGCTCAAACTAGGCAATGCAAAGCATTCACCAGGCCAAAGGCATCAATGTCTATAAACTATACCAATATCGGAGTTATTTAAAGTCCCTACCTCCTGCTCGCACGAGAGCATTCGAGGCATTGCTGGCTCCTTCATAGGCGGACACTGCATATTTTTTCAAAAAAGTACTCTAGCTTTGCGGAAATCAACCTGCTTTCCACTCTGAGGCTATGTTTGGTTTGGGGGCCAAGTGGGTTGGGTTGGAGCCAACCCACTTTTGTGGGTCGGAGCCAACCCATCTCATGTTTGGTTGGGAGGTTGGAGCCAACCCAGTTCTTTGTTTGGTTAGGAGGATTGAGAGGGCGAGGATGGACACCATTTTAACACCGTTAGCATCTTACAATTATGGGACCCACATGTCATACTCTATCTTTTTTTTTCTCTTCTCTCTACCTTATCTCTTCCACCGGACACCTCCCGTGCTAGCTCCCGCTGCCCAACTCTCCCGACGGAGGCCCCGGCACCCCGCCCCGGGCCGTCCGGTCTGGCGCCGCCCGGCTTGGCGGTCCTGGGGCGCACCTCCCGGTAGCGGCGCCTGGCGCCCTCCCGCGTGGCGCCATGGCGCCCCACCCCGGCGGCCACCCCTCCCGGGGTAGCGGCCATGGCGCCCCCCGGGCGGCGCGGCGGCCACCCCTCCTCCCAGCGGCGTGGCGGCCAACCCCTCCAGGCGGCGCGGCGCCCCTCCCCTCGCGGCGGCCATGGCCCCACCCCGGCCAGCGGCCATGGAGACCCTCCCCCCGCGAGGGCCATCGTGGACGGGGCGGGCTGCCCGGTAGGTCCGTTACCGCCGCCCCGAGCCGGAGGTCGCCGCCGCCATGGCCGCCACCTCCCCGAGCTCCGAGCTCGCTCGCCATGCATCAGCGGGACAGGAACGACGCAGGAGGAAGCAGAGAAGACGAAGACAGACGCCGTTCATCTGGGTCGGCTGCGTTCCTTCTTTTTTGGCGAATGCATCCAACCCGCATCTTCTGGGAATATTCCCATGTGGGTTGAACCCAACCCACATCGTTTTTCATCCAAACGCGGGCTCATCTGGGTCCGACCCGCACCAACCCTCACCAACCCTCAATCCAAACACTACCTGAGATTCTCAAGAGGCTTCAGCTCCTTCACGATATAATAATTTATGACCGGGGCCATTTTGCAGAAATTCCCTTGAGATTTTGCATAGCACACCCCGCGCAGCGGCGTGCCTCCAGGTTCCCAATCCTCCAACCGCAATGCCATCGTCTCTCCCTCTCTCCTCTCTCTCCCCGCTGCCGCCACACCGTAGTGTAGCCCGCGCCGCCCGCCAGACACCGCCGTTGCTCGGGCGCTAGCGGTCGCTTCTTTCCCTCGTCCCCCGTCGCCGCTATCGCCGCCACCACCACCAACGAGTCGTCGACGCCCCCTGACCTTTGTGGAACAGGGGGAACGATGGAGACGCACGAGATTCATTGTTCGCAAATCGGGCGGACGTCCTCGGTCCCTACGGCGGCCATGGTCAATAGACGGGATCTATCGCATCCCCTGCTGCCTACCTCAAGCATTGGAAGGCGCTCGGTCTATGCGGTGCGGGGGAGCGCCCGGTGACACGCGAGATCCAGCAGCACACATATCAGATGTGCTCGGCCGCTCGACGCACAGGGGACCTGTCCGGGGCGGCGTGGCACGCCGCAGGCGTACATGGAGGTTGAGGCTCCGCCCGCAGCTGCCCACAAGAGGCTTCAGCTCGTCCGCAAGAGTTTGTTATGGTTTTGGCAGGTGGGCGTTGATATGTTAAATTGGATATATGGATACGTACGAAGCCTTTGCCTTATATCTATCTACACTATGAATCTTGGATTATTTGTTTTTTTTCCAAATTTTTTTATCTGATCTATTGTTCGATATGAAAAAAATGGACCATGGAAAACTAAATGGGACAGTACCATTTATTTTGCATCTTATGAGCAATGCGTACACAATTAATCTGAAAGGATAAATTGGGATTACGAGAAAAAATATAGAGAAATTTCCTAGGATTTGCATATAGGTTTTGTAGGGCTGATCTTGGACTCTGGGTCGTGTGGGTTTTGATGTTTTGGTGCAGATAAAAAGAAGAAGAGGATTATGTGGCTACTGGCTATTGTGACCTGAGTTTGAAGAAATGAAGAGGAGAATAAGCCAGAGCAAGACCAGCCTGTTGTCTATGAACTAAGTCCTTGCCGCCATCATATTGGAGATGCTTGCCTCATTCTGGTAAGAAACATCACATTAAAGCATCCTTCTGCTGGATAGAAGGGGTATTATTTTTTTTCTTGTCTCTGCATCATGTTTCTGTTGTGTTATTTTAGCTTACCGGGCAAATTTCATCCAACAAATGAACACAAGAAATATTTGCTTTGTGGATTCGACTTTGAAGGCACTGCTTACAAGTTGCCTTTGCTGACTTTTTACCGGCGGGGCATTATGAGCTGGTGAATTTGTCTACAGCTTAACGTAATTTAATGGAATGGAGTTTAGATAGGAAACAACAGACCTTTCGTCCTGTCGATGGCAATAATACAGATCGTGATTCAACATATTGTTTCCTCTCTTTTTTATATTACTAGGCTGCGTGCCCCCGCGTTTTCTACGGGATAATTAAACTTTATACTAAAAAAACACATGAATCGTATGATAAAATAACATACTGTGAAATTACCAAAAGTCAAAGTTCGTGAAATTAACAGTCGCGAGTAGCGCGGTGTTGCAGGCCCACAAATTGTATAGATCTTTTCGTGATACAGTTAAAATAACAGTCAAAGAACATATGGAGTGAAAATGTCATATTAGGTTAAAAAAAAAAACAAAATATCAAAGATCCAATCGTTTGTCATGCCACATACACGTGAACTTCCTAAAGATAATGAACAAATGGACTCCAATGTGTTGTTCGATCAGTCCACAACAGACCACAATGGCAAAAGGTAATACAAAAGAGAACCAGTGCATCCAACCACATCATATAGAGTCCTTAAGAGTTCATATGCACTTCAAATAAAGCTTAATCTGCTAGAATAGACAAGTACTCAGCCATCTCAAAAAAAAAATGAGCCATCTAAATTTTAGAACAATCTCTAAAACTTGTAACATACCACATAAATATTTTTTACAACAACTAAACTTGTAAAATACTAAAAACATTAAATTAGCTAAGGTGAACTACCAGGTAGATTATAAAGAAACTAATAAAAACAAATCAACGACCTTATGTTTAACCTCCATGAATTTAAATATGTATAAAAATAAAACGATGATGCCAACCAAAACTATAACCGCTGTAACTTCCCAGCCTCCAGCCATTCTGCAGAGACGATACATTTGGGAGCTCATGCATGCAAGAAATTCCATGTACTGCAAGATACGAAAGGAAGATGATACATTTGGGATCAAACTATCTCATATGTGAGTCCCATTTTCAATAAGAGATCGATTTCATCACATCTAAATCCACGACTTCCCACCAGCAGGCCTCGATGTTACTATTAAATCATTAGTGGTGGTCTCCGTGATAATATTTTCTTAGTTGGTGCAGTAATTCACCACGACTTCACCACAGTAACGAATGAGAATTGACTTAATCACAGTAGAACAAAATGGGATTCAACAACAAACGGCAAGGCATAGAAGAAAGGAACCAGAGATTAGGATGAACCTTTGTGGCTGTGTGTGGCCTCCGGCCACGAACCGCTCCTTAGCATGTGTGCGGCGGCTGCCTACGCGATGTCATCGCCGCTCCCCAGCCGTTGTGATGTCGCCACAACAGCTAGTGTGTTGTCTACCCCGCTCCTAACTTGATGACAATATAATGACAGCAGAGCCCGCAGCGTGACGATGTCCTTGACCCCATCCACGACGTCACTTTGGTCTCCTTTCCTCCTAGCTTGGATGGATGGGATCACAAACACATAATTGCTATTATTAGAGACAGAGAAAATAGAATTGCCAGTGATTGTGTGTGACTTTGGGTTTCCTTTATTCTCACGGTGATCTCTTGGCCAGGTCCACTGCATGCATGCGCTGGTTGGAGAGGAAAGGAGAGGATTACGGGAACATTTGGTTCTTTTCCTCTCTTTTTTTTTCAAACCAATATGCAGCCACAAGGATCACGGGATCATTTTTTTTTTTCGCGCCAGGTTGCATGGGCGATTTGTTTCCTTGTCTCGCCAGTGTCGCATGAGGTGGTGATGGGTAGAACCAAGGCAAATGTCGCACCAAAAAATTGTCTCCTCTTTGTTCTTTTTATGTTTTATTATTAGATTAGATTAGATTATTAGATATTAGAGATTAGAGATTTATCGATTTTGGTTCTCAAATGTACAATATATTTACTGAATTGTAGCGAATTGACTTATGACTTATTCCTGTATGCGAGGTCAGAACCATACAATAGATGGAAAATTATATTATGGTTCTTATTTGTGGTTGTCTACTTCGTAATATTGTAATTGTATTGCAAAGATTGATTATGTAAATGATGAGAAATATTGTATTTAGATTAAAGGCTGATTGTCATTACTGTGTGGCAAAGATTAATATGTAAATGTAATGTGTTTAATATCTTAGTACTACCATGCCTGACTTTTGAAGCGTAATCAAGTATAAATGAACTTTTATTTTCCAGTCACTGTAGGGCACCCGAAGGGCACCTAATATTCTAGTGTTTTTAAAACTCATCATGCGTCATTTCTTTACCAAAAGCGTTAATATCGCCCAAGCTAAAAAAAAGATGTTGTAGCGCCAATTCCAGCCCCTAGCCGCGCCGCCGCTCCAACCCTAGGGTGCCGCCGCCGCCCCCGCCGCGTCCACCACCGCTGGTCCCCCTCCCTTCTCCTCCGGCATCACGCCGGAAATTTGAAGGGAGTGGGGATCCATCGTTTTTTAATAAGTTTTTCTAGTAGATCGAGTCTCCAAGGTTTAAAGTTTCTCCGCAGATCCAATCGAAGAAATTGGCCACGACGTAAAGGCGCGTCGTCAAGATCATCGATGGAGCAATGGAGCATGTCGTTCCTCGGCGGTGATGGCAAGACGAAGACATCACCATTAATGGATAATAAGGTACTCCGGTCCTTTCTTTGTCTCGTTGTGGTTCTTTGCGGCCATGACGATGGGCTAGTGAGATTTAGTTTTCCAACGATATCTATCCGGATGTCGGTTGGACTTGTGTTCTCTCATGACGAACGGGTGAAGGCAACAACGACGAGTTCGACGACGTAATCAGCGGCGCCAATTTCATCATGTTCGCATGTGGAGTTTTAGCAATTTATTCCTCTTTTACAAAACTGATGGGTATGAGGATGATGGCGGTGGATGGTGAGATGGCCCTGTTTCGTTCAGATCGGAGCTTGCGTCCGTGGCATATCCGTTTGGGATGATGATCCTAGATGGTGGAATTTATGGCTTTTTTCAATATTTCTTGTCTCCCATCAATGAAGGTAGAATAGTTTGGTTTACTTTTTGTAACGAGAGGATGTAACTTGCTTTAGTATTAATGGAATTTTTCCTTATCACAAAAAAAAAAAAAAAAAAAAAAAAAAAAAAAAAAAAAAACTCATCATGTCCTGAAAAAATGGAGCGCACCGGGGACCCAACACTCAAATCCTCTGTTCAATTCATCCATGAAACCCAAGTTTACAAGACAGGATCCTTATCCATTCCTCCCAGAGTTCATCTGATGTAATTATGCTAAAATCAATGCAGTACAACGAAGGTTTGTTTATATGCATGTACTCCCTCCATTCCTTAAAATACCGTCGTTTTAAGCTTCCAAATAAACAACTTTGATTAAATATATATAAAAATGTATCAATATTTATGTTACAAAGTTAATATAGTTAGATAGATATTTGAATCTTTTTTTTTTTAACAAATTCATTTAGAGATACAAATATTACACGTATTTTCTACAAATCCGGTTAAAACTTGTGATAAGGAAATCAATAATGACACTTTTTTTGGAATGGAGGGAGTAGTGTTTCAGCATTCGACGATTTACTCACAGCACATGTCACATTCACACTATATGAAATCAAATGAGAAAAGGAGGGGAGAATTATATGTTTCTAAATCCAAAACACAAAAAGGAACAGAATCAGTTGTCATGTCATTCTGCATGAAAATTTCGTAACCAGTTGCCCACCTTACCATGATAAAGCTTTTTTTTTTTTCAAATAGCACAAAGAAACATATTTTTTACTAAGTATCATGACTTGTTGCCAACTCATGCACTGATTATCAATGCAGTTACTGAAAGATGGTGAATATCATCTGAAAAAAAAGATGCATAGCGTATTCAGGGAATCAGGGATTGGAATGTTATACTGTTAGTCTGAAATTGAGTTACACTGCCTTATGCCCTTATGCATTATAAATTTTGATATATAATCCTCTTCCATGGCAAGAAAAGCTATGCGAAAGTGAATGCGTGAAACAAATTAATGTGCCAAATTACATGAAGCAAATTACACAAATATTTGTAAGATCTTAATAGCAAATAGGACTTTTAATGTGCCAGCTGGTACAAACTCAGCTGAACTACCGAACACGGCTAGCAAGCTAGTGTATAGAGAACAAATTGCGCTCCCGTTCCTCAGTACGACGGATATATTCCTGGTGGAGAGGATCTTGGTTGCACTTGATCGCAGACCAAATAGTGGTAGCAATCGACATTGCAATACAGATGCTCAGTGCATAGGTTCTCACTTGCGTTGACACGTGCTTGGTTCCAGCCGCAGAAGCAATGCCAAAAACTACTCCCATGAAAAGGAAAAAACCGAAAAAGCATAGGAAGCAATACTGCAAATTAAAACCCAGGGTGAATATTATTGTAATAAGTAGGAAAAGAGCTAGCTCCACATATCTAGCTATTTAAATACGATAGAATATGCAGATAATACGTACCCAGGGACTAAAGAACGGGGACAGTATTCCCTGGCACGCAGCTCTCGCTGCATTGTACTCTTTTTCGTCCTCGTAGTAGGCCGCCGTGAGCCTGTGGTACCAGAGTTTCCCAACGCGCCCCTCTCGGAGTGCAAACAGAGGCAAGGTCGATAGGATGTCGGTGCTGGCGGCGTCGGCGTCAACGACGATGACCTTTGGGCAACGGGTTCCGCAGATGCGGCAGCGTTTGTCGCCATGGAAGAAGCGCATGCGCACCGTGCACTTGCGACAGGCAGCACGGTGGCCACACCGCCCGATTGCCACCCACTTTAAAGGCTCGGTGCACACGGCACAAGAGTTCTTGGGGTCGGCAGGTGCTACGACATCGATGACATGATCTTGACATTTGATGTTTAAGGCTCCACCATTATCATGACCTGCGGTAGCATCCTTCACGTCGGAAGGGGATTGTGAAGAATTGAGTACATCAAAAATCACTCGCATCAGTAGTCCCCAATCCACCTCAGTCACCGCCCTTTGCACCCCCGTCGGGTGCGGTTGTCGTTCCATAACGTCGATTGGCGTGGTCGTGGTCTCGTCGTGGGGCGGCGGTAGATATGCGCGTGAAAAGGACCGGTACTGGAGATCGGATCGGAGGCGGCCGGCCTCGGTTGACCTTAAGTTTTTTTTTTTTAATGAGATCTGCTCCGGTACTCCCTAAAAAAATTGCACGAATTTTTAAAGCAACCAAGTTGGGTCCCGCATGGGCCTAGCCCGTCCAAGAGCAGCCCGAGGCGAGAAGGGGAATTGACGATGGAAGTAACTCCATCTCCTTCGCCTAAAAAAAACTCCGTCTCCTCATCCGTCGCTCATCTCCGTGATGGCCTTCACTTCGTAGCGAGCCACAGGACTGGAGCAGCGGAGCTGACGACCCGCCCCAAACGCACACTCACTTCGTGCCTCGTCGCGTACGACTTTACGAGGCGCCGGCAACCCCGGGCAGCATGGTCATCAGCGTACGCAAGGATTGAAGGCAACCAGCTTCAGCTTGGGCTATTCCAGCTTCAGCTTGGGCTATTCCACCATTGCAGCAGCCTGCAGGTCACCAAGCAGAACCGTGGCAACAAGCGATTGTTCCGGTCGGAGTCCTTCCACGCTTTCAGAAGAGACCACAAGCGCAATGCTTATCCAGAGGCTCACATTCTCAAGAGCGAGACGGCCCTGTCGCTGGAGAAGCCGATGAGGAATCGACGATGACTGATGCATCTCTTTCAACAGTACGCTAGGGCATGGTTCGGTGGGGGCATGGACGGAGGGGAAGGAGGTGCGGTGCGGGGGGCGATGGGGGTGCGGTTGCCGGTGCCATGGCCGCCGCTGCCGAGAAATCGGATCGAGGAACCGGGAGCCGCCGGCCGGGACGGGAGATGAGCGACGGACGGAGTTACTGCCATCGTTAGTTCCCGTCTGGACTCTGGCTGGGCCTTGGGCTGCTCTTGGACGGGATGGGCTAGGCGAGATCCAACTTGGCTGCTTTAAAAGTGCATTTTTTTTTAGAAAGGAGTACCGGAGTAGATGCCTTTTTAATTACACAAGATAACGCAGACGCCAACATGCACGCGACTCACCCCTATGAAACACACACGACGTCTAAACGCTACCCCTATAAAACCTTCGAAGAACCGAAATTTCAATAATCTTGAAGTTCACGGTCACCACAGCACCCATTTGTCGACCCCGGATTTGAACCAACAGATAGGGAGCCCCAACCCCCAGTGCTTTGCTTCGCTTCTTGCTTGGGCTTCAACGGCTGAGATCGGATCCCAATTCCAGCCCTGCGAATTCGGATCGGATCGTAGTCCGTTGCAGCGGCTTTGGTTATAACGAAAAAACATGGGCCGGACCGCTGGGCCAGCCAGGCACGGATTTGAGCCTGCGACCACGATTGGCCGTGGTGGGCCGTAGCCCATCGCTCCAACAGTAAATACGGACGGCTTGTTGGAAGCCGCGTGGAGATAACGAGGAGAATGGCGCGCATCTCCCTCCCGTCTCACCTCACGTCTGCCCGACCCGACCCACGTGTTCAAATTAGCTAGCTACTGGCGCCGGCTGCCCCGCAGGCAGGAGCTGCGCGGTTAGGGGCTCTTTCCCTCTGCCCCATGGAGTTCGTCGTTTTTGACTTTTTGAACTTCGTGTTTGACCATCCGTCTTATTCAAAATATTTATACAAATCATAAAATAAATTAATCAATATTTAAGTATCTTTATTGATAAAATAAGTAAGTAACAAAATAAATTATATTTGTGAAAAAATTTGAATAAGGCGAAGCGTCAAAAAAAAAGATGGCACGGAATCAGGGGTGACAAACTCGAGTGGGGACGTAGGGAGTAGCAGCTCAGGGCAGTCTCAATAATCCATGAAAACTATTCACAATGTCTAAGATGATCATATAAAAAATATCTATAAAAGCTAACTCACACAGTGGTTAAGTCTCGGTGTCATAAATATCATGCCATTTTTCTCTCTCCCTCACCGAATCATGGATCGCCATGTGTTGCATACAAAGTACCAGTTTCTTCTCAAAGCTAAAATGTTGGTTTCTTGTGCCTCGGTACGAGGAAGACATGATTTCTCTTATAAGAAACTGTTTCTTCATTATTGGTTTCTTGTGCCTCGGTACGAGGGAAGACATGATTTCTCTTATAAGAAATTGTTTCTTCATTAATTAGACTGCTACATCAGTATTTTATTTAGTTGACAAGTTATTTAATAGGGATATAAACTGTCATTGATACTTGATTGGGAGTGGCCTTATAAGACTGTTTATTGAAAAATTTGCATAGGCCCTGTTTAGATGCCTAGGAATTGGGCTGAAATTTGAAATCTATTAGAATTATTGTAAATTTGGCCCGTTTTCCATTTGAAACAAGTGCACATCTGATTTGGTGTCGAGGAAGCCCATGATTGTGTTAGGCCCATGTCAGGGCTCAACTACCCCGACCTTGCCCCCCGGCCCCCCGAGTCCAAACCCTAAACCTCTTCTCCTCACTCGCCTCCCGCTCCTCCTCGGCCATGAAGTCGTCTCTCCACTCCCCTCCGTCCCCCGCCTTATCCACGACCTCCACTTCTAGATTCACTCCCATGGACGAAGCGGGACCCGAACCGTGCGGCGATGACGCGGTCTTCATCGGGACAATGGGCCATACGGCGGCAGCGGCACCGCGCGATTTCTTCTCCCGCCCGGTGCCCTATCCTTACGGCGTCTGTACAACTCCGCTACCGACCCGCGTATGCCATGTCGTCGTCGGCGGTCTTCAACCGAAGTCGCCTCGACTTCTGGGTGCGCTCGACCTCAATTCCGGCTCCAACTGGTTGGAGACCCAAGACCGAGAAGATCTCCTTCATTCGGTGGGTGGGCCGGCGCCGAGCTCCACCCCTAGTACGGCGTACCCGCACATAGGGAGGGGAAACGTGGGGTCGCGTGGCGGCGGGCGGAAGAGGCCTCGGTGCGGATCCTCGCGATTCGCGGCGGCCCTGCGTTCCTGGGTCCCGAATCGCCCGTCGTTGGTGGATCCGCGTTCTAGAGGGCGGATCTCCGTTCGTGGTGCCCGGCCGTCGCATGTCGGGCGGCGGATCCGTGTTCGGGGCGGATCGGCGTTCATGGGGTCGGCTCTCCGCGCGTCGCCGGCGGATCCGCGTTCAAGGGCGGAGATCGGCGTTCATGAGGCGGCTCTCTTGCGTCGTTGGCGGATCCGCGTTCGAGGGCAGCAGATCTCCGTTCGAGGGCGAGATATCCGTTCAGGTGGGCGGATCGGCGTTCATGGGTCCGGGACCCGGCCACCGTCGCCCGGCGCCACGCGTTCATGGGAGGAGCACCCGGCCACGTCACAAACGGATCGGCGTTCATGGGCGGCCACCCACCGCCAATGGCCGGTGCATATGGCGCACGGCGGCCCATTCGAGTTCTGGCGCATTCCGGTTCAGCCAACGGGCGGCGTGAACCCCCCCACCCTCGGCAAGGGGCGGGGCGCATAGGAAGTCGTTGCAATCCTCGTAGCCGCCTTGCAGTAAGCACCTCTGCACCAACATCTTCTCTCGCATGCGCAACCATTGCTTTCCATCATTGTCCACAACGTCATTTTTTGTTATTGCAATCTCATCGGTACCCATCATTTAGGAGGACACCCAAAGGGGTCATTGGGATCCTCCAGCGATCAAGAACTTTTTGTGAGATCTCTTGCTTGTAATGGACGATGGCGCCACAAATTCCTTAGAGGTAAAATGACTAAGCGGGGTTGGGATGAAATCTCAAACAGGTTTCATTGTGCCAATGGAATTCGCCATGAAGCTGGCCAATTCAAGTATCTGCTCAAGAGGCTACGCGAGGCGTGGAACTTCATAGAACATAAGTTGAGGAAATGTTCGGGTTGGGACGCGGTGAAGGCATTCGGGACTGATCAATGGTGGGAGCAAGCGATTGGGGTTCGTATTGACTATAACACCCGACAACTCACTTGTTTCTGTTAACAGTTTGTTACTACCAATGACACATCAGTAATTATCTTCTGGCCTATTTATAGGGTAAGCAAGAACTGATGGACCTCAAGGATGGGATGCCTGCCTACCTTGACGAGCTGGACAAAATGTTCACTGGGCATGTTGTTGATGGTTCCACCTCTTATGCCCCCGGTCGAGGCATAGTTGAATATTTCCGGTGAAGACGATGAAGTCGAACTAGATCATGTAGGTACAACCACACCGACGGATCATGAAGGTGCAACCAAACCGCCGGCGTCGGTTCGAAGAGGTCCATCAGCTCTCTCAGCACACCCAGCATTCGCAGCACAGGTAGGAGTCCTCAGAAGAAGGTGAAGATCCCACAACTCAAGGCCGTCTGCGACAAGATTGGGAACCTAACTCATGTCATTCAAGACGTCCGTGGTTACTAGGGAGAGGCCATCAGGGAGCGTGGAGCACAACGTGATGAGCACAAGAAGAAGAAGAAGGACGAGGAGGAGGCGAATGTGGTGGAAGTAATCCGTCTAGCAAAGTGTGGCTACACTGAGACGAGCCCAGAGTGGAAAGGTGTGCTTAGGTTGCTGGAAAGTGATAGGGCCATCTTAATTTTCAAGAACAGTGGTGTCAACGGCAGGAGGGAGGCCATCAAAGACTACGCGAATCGGGTCTAGCCCCCCTCTACCCAATGCATGTTATGTCCATAACCGTAGGACCTTAGGTTTGCAATGGGTGTGTTGTCTTTTGTGTCGTGGTCAAGAACAATGATGTTTGTGTGAATTACACAACTAAACCTTGCATTTGTGGTATTTGATATTCGAAGATGTGTGTGATTTGATCTCGCTATGACTTCTAACTAGTAGATGTGTGGTACGTGAGAGCTGCCTAGAACCTTGATGTGATTTGATCGTGAAGTACATGCTAACTTATCTTTTTTATCATACGTACTCAGGAGCTGCCTACAACCCCGCCAACAAACACCGAACGGCGAGCAAGGGGTGGTCGCGAGCAGCGGTGCATGGAGGGCCGGCGTCGGGCGGCGCAGCAAGGGGCGGGCGGGCGGCGGCGGCGAGCATGGAGGGCCGAGTCGCAAGCGGAAAGGGGCGGTCGCGTGCGGCAAATGCGAGCACGGAGCGAGCATCGAGCGGCGCGCGGTCGGCCGAAATTTGTGAGTTGTCCAAGATGCCACGACCGAGGGCGGCGTTGGGACATGAGCAGGCATCGTTTTTTCCCTCGCTGCAATTAATGTTTCGGCCGGTTCGGTTTAAACCAAAAACGAACTAAAAAACTAAAACCGAAATCATCGGTTTCAAGTATTTTTAGATAACCGATCGGTTCTCAATTCTTAGAATCCAAAGTTTTGAAAAACGAAAGAACCGAACTGAATCTTGGTTTTAAAACCAAGCCCACGCCGATGGAATAAGGAGGGCTTGGTTTTCAAAAAATAATGTCACCTTCCCCTATGCGGGGTCAGGCGGCGTAATTTGCATGTCTACATCCTGCTTTGCCACCACCTTCTTCCATAGACAATACACAAGGTGCCGTCTCGTCGGTGACTTGCCAACAAACAAAACGTGGAGCCGAGCCTCATATTCTCCGTCATCGGGCCCGGCCAGTTCGCCGAGGGGATCTCCAAGGCATCCAAGGACTCGGGCACATTCCTCCCGTTTGGCTAGGGGCCACGCTATTGCATTGGACAGAACTTTGGGATGCTAGAGGCCAAGGTGGCGCTATGCATGATCCTTCAGCGAATTGAGTTTCAGCTTTAAGACCGTGGTACACACATGCGCCACATACCATGATAACAATGCATCCTATGCACGGTGCGCAGCTTAAGCTTAGAGCGTTATGAGCCCGACATGATGGTCATCATTGTGGTCTTGTTATTGTAGATGTAACGCTACAAATCAAATGGGCATTTTCGTGTGTTAATATCCGATGTAAAAATCTTCACAAAGGGACGACTTTGTGCTTTATTTTCATGTACCATTGGTGCTTTATTAGTTTTAAAATTTCCTACGCATATATGCATTGTTACTTGGTCAAATGTATTTATCATATTAAGGGTGTCCCCAATGGTCTCCACAAACCATTAGTTGGCTTTTATGTCAGAGAAGAAATAAAAAAAAAGAATGAAAACCGATGGAGAGAAAAATGAGAGCTGTGTGTGAGGGGGAGAGTCATTGGGTTCCATGCGAGACGTCTTGTATCTAGTCACCAACGAGTTATTTTAATGCACTCTCTCTTGTACATATCTGCGAAACACACTAGCAAAGAGCTATCTTTTCTAGAAAAAATTAACACCATTATAAGAAGGTTTTGGTGGGCAAGCATTCGGGGACGAGCGGGACACTAACCCTATTGCTTACAAGTCCTTGGATGACATGTGCAGGTCATATAGGAACAAGGGGCCTCATTATAAGAAATATGGATGCCATCAACCAAAGTTTAATTATTCATTCAGCTTGGAATGTTGCAACCCTTAAAAACCCTTTTCTGTCCTCCATCCTCAAAGCCAAATATTACCCATACAACTCATTCTGGACAACACCTACTACTCTTGCCAAAATCCATTTTTGGTCCTTTGTTTTGAAGGTTAGACACTACCTTGACTCCGACACGGTTTACCAGATTCATGCAGGTGACAGCTCTATTTGGTCTACCCCTTGGACCTCATGCGAAAGGACATTCATAATCACCTCATCTTCCCTGTTTCCAATCCCACTTGCCTTCCACCGTAAATGATGATCTATGGCTCCCTAGTACTCACACTTGGGTTAAACAACTCCTAGACAGGACCTTCTCTCTAGAAGCCGTTCAGCCTATCTAGAGTACCCAGGTTGTCAATTCTACCCACCAGGACATCCTTAGATGGTCCCCTGCCACCAATGGTATTTGCACAACCAAAGCAATCTACACCCACCTTGCCTCAAACCAGAATAACAGCCTACCCAACCATGGATCGAGGCATTACCCAAGATGCTAACCAAATATTACAAAAAGTATGGAAAAGTAAAACCATCCCTCCACTCCTAAAAACATTTGCTTGGAGAATCATTAGAAGGGCCATAGCCACTGGGGAAAGAGCAGGAAGATACTCCACTCACATAGACCAAAGATCGCACTTACTGTGGAGCAATTGAAAATGACAATCATTTGTTTTTCCAACGTGATCTTCCAATGCAGGAATGGGCGACTGCTAACCCTCCACTTCAAACACAGTTAATCACCCAACAGGAGGATGGCATCCAAAATTCTCTACCACTTCTCATAACCTCTAACCCCCCTGATAATATTCTTTGCACTACATTATTCAGCATGTGGTGCATTTGGAAAGCACACAATGATAATAGATTCCAAACAAAGCCTGGGACTGCCTTACATGGTACATGCGGCAAGAGCACATATGCAATCTTTTTTGCGTGTTTGTTGGTGAACGAGGAGCGCACCCGGAGCTCAATTCAACACACACACACCTACCCTCTCTTCCATTTCGTGTCGGCAGCCTACTTGAGATAATATGGCTACACGCCATGATCCGATTTGCAAACACGGCATCTCTAACTCAAGGTATGGAATTTCAATTGCCAGGCAACCCAAATGGTGACAACTTGCAGCACATTACCACCCCATCAGCCCATATCCAAAGCTACCACAACCGAACCATCCAATCACTCCCAGGTATGAGATGCAACTCTATAGGAAGCGCCATGGACATCTTATTACCAGCAGCTCTACCGGGAACTAGATGCTATGTGGATGCATCGACAACACCTGACCATCGACTGCACCTTCCTAGAAGGACAGGTATAGGCATCTTAATTGTCAACATGCAGTACAGCCGGTGAACACAATCTACATAAGAGCGGTTCAAGAGGAGATCCGCTCGGTGATATCAGCAGAGGTCGCAGCCATTGCTCTGGCTACCGCCATCCTTGATCACCTCGACATGGGTGAAGTTTCTTTTCTTTCAGATTGCAGTCAATTGGTGGCGTTTCTAAATTCTAAAGACCACTCCAACCCTCCGGATTGGCGCATGAAGCACTTCACTCAGATCTTCGATAAGGCCACGATCAACAGAAGAGCTAAGATCTACAAAATTCATAGAAATCTAAAGTGTACTGTAGATGCTCTAGCTAGATTAGCTTTCTGTTCACCTCAAATCCAATCGCAGGATTATGTACAAGGTTGCTCTTATAACGCCCATGGACAACAGTGCCCTATGATTAGCGCGCTGTATGATGAACAACTTGCCCGTTTCAGGGTCCTAGCATCTTCCTGCTGCTAGTTTAATAGATGCTTCTTGTCAAAAAAAAAGAGCTATCTTCTTGGGGACGTACATACACCGACCGATAGCCAAAGTCGAGTCGAGGACCACGTAGTACAAGTATAGATGAGCAAGCAAAGACGGGCGATGGCATGGTATGAAGCACGGTTTTCGTGCCCCCCAAGCACGGCCCGACACGAAGGGAACCGTGCTCGGGCCGGCCCGGTGCCCGGTCTAGGCCGTGCTTGGGCTGACCCTAAGGCACGCGGGCCAGCACGGCACAACCCAGAATTTTAAGCCAGGCATGGTAGCGTCCTGTTAAATTTCAAGGCCCGCTAAGGTGAGAGCCTCCAATTCCTAACCCAAACTCCCTCTTTTCCCACCCTGTGTCGCATTACCCCTCTGGGACCGTCGCTCGCGCTGCACAAACACCCTATTGTCGCACTCCCTCTCTTCTCGCTCACGGTCATGGGACTCCACAGGAGGTCGTGTGATCTTCTCGGGGCACCGCGCCCGCTGAGACTATCCCCGCCGTACAAGGGAAGCCATCTCCTTCCCAAAGATGGCAGCACCACCAGCCATCTCCTCACCCCTCTTCCTCCCGGTGTGGTCATGTGGAAGGTGGCACCGTGGCGTAGCGGGGGCCACCCTCGCGGCTAGTGTCGAGCGGCGGCGGTGCCCCCGCCAGCCAGGATTTGAGTAGCTTCGCTTCCCCCTTTGCCGACGAAGAGCGGTAGCGGTGGACCTTATTTGTCGGTGTCGAGCGCGGCCACCTGCGTGGCAGGTGAAGCGGCGGCGGCGGCCCAACGCAACGGCGAGCCTCTCCTCCCCTATCTCCAAGCCTTGGGCTAACGATCGCTATTGGGCCTGTGCTTTTCGGACCGACTGGCATGGAAAGCGGACCCGCGTGCCGTGCTGGACCGTCGGCGGGCACGGTGTCCGTCAAAGACGCGCCCGGTGGCCGATGGGCGCTTCGTGCAATGCCCGATCGGGCCGTGCCTTTAATTTGGAGCCATTTATGGCCCTTGGAAACCATTTTTAAAATTTGTAAACTATTTTGGTGGTATCTAAGTGTAGGATCGATGGAAGCCTAGAGGGGGGGGTGAATAGGCTTAACCCCAAAATTGACTGTTAAAACTTCGTAATTTGTCGGTACACAAGAGGGCGGCATCTTTGCCGCGTCTTTGCAGACCCCGGCGTGAACTGCACTCAATGGGCAGACAGAGACAGAAAGACACTTCTCCTACAGCGGGCGGCGCTTCGCCTGCGTGGATCAGCGGCACTGCCAGCGTACAACGAACGAGCACTCCCAAAAGCTAGTCCACGAGGCTGGAGTTTGGTGCTCAAGGTTCCCACTTGTTCCGCACACAAATATACCACGAAGAAAACCTTCCAAGGCTGGCAGAACCCCGGCAACCAAGTAGATCGGGTCGAAGCCCTTTCTCACAAGACAAATATGCAATAAAGTAAAGGGAGAACAAGTGAGACAAGGATTTGACCCGTGGTTCACGCGCCACACACAGCCGGGCTACGTCCACGTTGTTGAGGTTGGCACACAAGGCTTAGCTTGCCCACCGGCTTGCTTTTTCCCTCGTTCACAAGTCTAGGGAGTTAACCCTAGAGATGTGGGGTAATGTATTCTTTGTAGAGTGAGGTTACAAACCTCCCAAGGCTGCCACACGAAGGGGGCAAGCTCAAGGGCGACGCCTAGCCGTCTAGGAGCAAGCTCCAAGAGTAAAGAACCCTAGGGTTCCGCCAAACGTGAACCAAATGCTCTTTTGAGTGGGGAAGTAGTAGATCCGGTCTCCAATCGAAGTTTGCAGTTGTTTCCCTCAAGAATCCGGGTGGGAAGTGAGAGATTGAGTGGGGAGCTTGAAGAACTTCAATGGAGGTGAGAGAGAGAGCAAGAGGTGAGTTCCCGGCTTTTACGCTCGAGGTAGAAGATGAAGTGAACTGTGTAACCGTTGTGGGAGGGGTAGAATGGGTATTTATACCCCACGGACCCAACGGTAGGATTTAAGTGTGGCACTTTGCCGATCGACACGCCGGCATCGCTGGGCGTAAAAGGCCGCACCTGCCGCCGCACCATTGCTTGTGACCTTGCCGCTTGACTGGATGTTGAAGGGGTGGAACAAGGTGTTTTTCTTTGGCCGGTGGGGCTTGGAGTTGTGTGTGGTGTCCGGATTTGTTGTTTAGAGCACTTGGTCCACGGATGCCGAGAATCCTATGATCCCTCTTAATAGTACGGCATTTCCTAAACTCAAGATTCAAAATATAAAGTAATTTAAATGCCTTGATCCAGGAAACACCATCATCTAGCTTATTTGGTACCTTTGGACTGTTCACCAACTCCATATTTTAATCCCCGCATGTCATCTTCGTAAATCTCATTAGTCCCCTAATTCGGTGGTCATCAACGCCAAAACCCACTTAGGGCTTGATTGCACTTACACTAAGAACTAAGGACAGTAAAATCTTATTGACTAGCAAGGCCACATATAGTGTAGGTAGGTGGTGCTTTTTAACTTATTGCAATATTTGAGTTTGTTTTTACTTAAACATGCAAATAATTTCTTTCCTATGTCTATGTTGAAAGAAATTTATCAACTCCATCTTGCGGCGTGTGTACTGTGTCGATGTGTGCCAAGATGTGTGTGTCATTTGTGGTAAAATTATTTAAATTTGTATCTTGTGCTTTGTGCTAGGACACCACCTCTTTTGTCCTTGTTTTTTTATAGAAAAAAAAATTATTGACTCTTGTTTGCTATGGTAAAATTCTTCAAATTTGTATCTTGTCCTTTGTGTTAGGACACCACCCTCTTTTGTCCTTGTTTTTTTATAGAAAAAATTGTTAATTGTCTCTTGTCTGCTTTGTGGTAATTGTTCAACTCATCTCGGTTGCTAACACTTTTTATGTACAGTGTTGATGACAGATCCCACCCTTAGATGGTGATCTAAAGGTCTACCATATTGTAAAAAATATTGGTTATTTTATTTTATTTTTTGAAAGAGATATAGCAACTCTTTTTTTTTTTTAGGGCAGGAACTCCCTTTGATAGGCTGAAACATACGTATCCGGATGGACTAGCACACAAGGGCCTAGAAGGCTGCCGCGGTGGCCCAATAACGGCCCTAAAGTGTAGAGAGAAAGGGAGGAAAGGTTGGCCAGTCGCTGGGCTACTTGGGTTCACGTCAGCGTATGGTGGGCTGAAACTAATTGTAGCCTGCATGCTGCGATCAAGCACCATTTTGCACTCATTAATTACTCTCATATTCTTGATTCCTTTTTCAGCGGGCAAATGAAAACTACTTTATCACCCGTGGTACAGTCTCACAATAAAACAACATCATCGTACCGACTTATCCGGCGTTGAAAACATCAACCGAACGAATTAATGCCCTGTAATACATGCTACATTTAGTTTTTATTACCCACACAACAAAATCACTCTCAACAAAACCTAGGAAACAATAAAGTTGAATATTGAATCTGATGAGCAGAAATGACGCAACAAATGGCAATATGCTGCTGATCATCCTGTCACGATGATGTGCCAAAACCTCATCTACCAGCTGGCTACCGTACCAAAGGCTACTACTAGGGTGCCTGGTCCGGTCATCTCACACTCACACACTTGCAGATAGCATTACACGAAGCTGGCAGTAATACCAATCACAGTGCCCACTCTCCCACACAGACGGTTGTTGTGGATGCAACAGTGGAGCTATATATACCTCTAGTCGGCTTAGCTCAAACAAGGCAATGCAGCGTTCAGCAGGCCAAAGGCATCAATGTCTATAAACTACACGAATATAGGTCTGCAATAAGGGCATTCTGGCCCACCTATTGTAAACTCGGCACTATCAATAGCGCCCCTCAAGAATAAATAGGACACAATATTCCACATTACAAATAGCAACATCACTTATCCCACATTTGTTTACCATTTCATTATCCAATTGTCCAAGACTTTAATTTGGTGGATGACAACAAATACCATTTTTTCAGGAATGTGGAACATCTTCTCTTTCTTTTTTTTTTTTTTTTTTTTTTTGTCATTTGGGACATTGTTCTAGGTTTTTATAAAATGTTTCTACTTCACCAGAAAATGTTATAGCCTCACTAGAAAACTGTGTGTAATTAAAGAGAAAAATGGTGTAGCTTCACGAGAAAACCTTTCTAGGGTGGCAATATGTTCTAGCTTAAAAAAATTATGGCACTTCCAAGTCTATACGGAAGTGTTCGCATTGAATAGAAAAATAGTGTATATCAAGGAAATTAATGTAGCTAAAAATACAAAAGTTTACACCTAGAACAATCACACCAAAGTGAAGAAAAAGTTTGTATGCCTTGAAGTAAGCATTATGGATATGCAACTACAACTATATAAAGGATTGATAAATATTAGGATAAATTTGTTGGGGACGTTGGATATAGACAGACGAAAAAAAAAAAAGTACATGTGACATAGGATTTCACATAGATATGACAGAACAAATTAAAACGTAAACATGTGCGGGACTATAAAAATGCTTAAAATACCACAAAATGTTAAGAAAAAAACCACGAAATGTTTATGTTACACTATTAGTACAACGTTTAATGGTGAATGAAATTAAGTTGAAATAGCATACGATTTAACTGACATGCACCGATGTAGACCAGAAGAGAAATGATGAAGGTAGGGGGTTTGTTTTTTTTCCTTTGTTGAGAAAACAAATGGTGAAGGTAGCTGAACCAAACATCGTACTTTGGTTGGGCTGAAACATATAGCCTATACGGGCCGCCGGACTCGCATACCAACGTACTCTTGTGCGTACCCAAAAATCAGCCCAACAACCCGGATGGGCCAGGCCTGACGACGGCTATCCCTAGCCAGCCAGTGCGTGCGTGTAGTAATCTAAAAAAAACCACAGGTGCACCGACCGGCGGCCCCAGTCTGCCACCCACAATCATTGAGCTCGGGTCATCCATCGTGCGGTCGGTGCCACGCAGACGGCAGACGCACGCACGCACACCTGGCCAGCCACACCTGCGCTGGTCGTCGCCGCTTTTGGCTGAGCAGCAGCAGCAGCACATGACTTGGCCGGCGGTGGACAGTGGCAGATTCATCGTATCATCAGAGGCGCAGCGCAGGCTGACCCCGACCCGACCAGCCCCTCATGGGTGCAGTGCCGCCGTGCAGGCTCCATGATCGGCCTCGGCGCACGAGCGGGTGGTGCGGTGCAGCGTCCAGGCGTACCAACTCACTGCGCCGCACTTATTACCACCACCCTGGCCCGGACTGCTGGTCGCCGGCCGGCCGGCCGGCCGGACTGCTCCTGTTTCTGGCGCTGCTCGATCTCGTCTTCCCGGCCCCGTTCCTTCGTCCAGCGACACCACCGCCATTATTGATTTGACGCACGCACGGCCGGATCGACCTACCCACCGTCCGATGCCGGCCTGGCCAGCTGCTGAGCTTTCTGCAGCCACAGCGTGTGGGTCAGTGACTATTCCATGCTTGCACGCGTGCAGACTGCAGTGTGCAGCCGCGCCGCGCCGCTTCTGATTTCTGAACGCCAGGCCGATGCATAATCCTTGTAGCACACAGCAATCTCTTCTTCCATTCACATAAAAAAGGGGAGATTCAAGCAATACTATGTTACTGTTAGTACTAGTTTGCAGTCTGATGAATGCTTGGTTATCATTTTTTGCTTTCAAACGCCTTGTTTGATCATTAGATATATTTTAGCAATGATTTAACATGCATGTTGCCCAAACGGCAAAGGTCCAAAACTAACATGGTCCACACAGTTCACATCATCATCTTTTCAACAAATAATTGGGAAAAAAATTCTCAAAACTATTCCCAAATCAAAATGAGTAGAAAACTCGAATTATTTGTCTCGGCGGTGATTAGTATATAGTATCCCCGGATCACCTGCACTTGAATTATTCCCAAATCATGTGTTTCATATACATAAAAAAGTTGCACACTGGTCGCACCCACTGACCCACGTATACGTATGGTCCAAAGATCCCACAGTCTAGATTCTCTTTCACACAAAGAGAAGGAGAAAAAAAAAAGTCTCAAATCGGCCGGCCATCCGTTACCATCTCTTTCACATCTCTTGTATAGGAGTAAAGTTGAATCCGATGATCTACAGCGCGCGCAACATCTCTAGCTAAGTAGGCAACAAATTCACTCTGAGAATGAATAACTTTGGAAAAGAATAAAGTAGAATCCGATGATCAGAAATGACACAACTGATGGACTGCAGAAGATGGTCCTGTTCATCCTTTGGCACAACGATGATGTGTGAACCTCAGCTCATGCTCAACCACCAACCTATCTACCCAAAGCTAGGCTACTATAGCTAGCTAGTACTACTGCCTGTGTGCGTGCCTGGTCTGGTCACCTCACCTCACGCCCACACCCTGCAGATGAAGAGCACGTAGTACTACACTGTAGTATTACACCAAGCTGACAGTAGTACCAATCACACGGTTGTTGGTTGATGGATACAGTACCACCTCTAGTCTTTTTAGCTCACTAGACCATGGCACTGTGTTGCCCAACCACCGTGCCTGGCCTTGGCCCTTGGCCCTGGTCTGTGTGTAGTGTGTGTAATGTTCTCCGAGCTCAGGATGTGGAGTGTAGTGTAGTGTAGTGCTTACATGGGGGCCCTAGAAGAACAGTGGTATGCCACAGGAATCAACTAGGATCCAGCAAAGCCCTACTACTACAAGCCGCGCGCGCGCGCGCGCGCGCGTGTGTGTCATCCATCTCTCTCCCTCTCGTGCTCCTGCTCTGCAGCTGCTGGTGAAAGAAAGAAATGCTGCAGAGAGAGAGAGAGAGAAAGAAAGCCGGTGTCTGTCCGTCCATGACGACCAGGGAAAGAAACAGAGGCTAGATTCCTCTCCTCGCGCTTTGACGCTTTCCTCCGGCTCTCTCGCCCAGTGTAGACGACCACGTGTCTGCCCCAAGAGCTATCGGTAAGCTGCTGCTGGACTGCACGAATGGTCTCGTTTCTCAGATTCAGTCGTAGTATTGCATTGGTTTCAGTGGTAGTATAGTACTCTGCAAGCGATCGAGCATGTGCATGGCGTGTGATTGACTGTTATGTGGGTCTAATGATATACTTGAGGTAGCTTAATTATCGAAATAGAGCATGCATGAAACAGTTAAGAATAATAATTATACTACGTCAAAGGCGTGGAAGCACTATTTTTGTTCATGCCAGTGTCTGTTTTCAGAGACCATTTTTCAATTCACTGTACCAACCAATGCGACCAACTTACGACAACCGCAGACGTACGTGCAACATATATACAGTACGTATCACGTATCTATACCAGTATATATACGTAGTGATGAACTGGCAAAAACAAATACAAGTACATGTAGTGGGTACTTCCTACGTCCCATGGAGTTAAATCGTTTTTTTGACTTTTTAAACTTTATGTTTGACCATCCGTCTTATTTAAAATATTTATGCAAATTATAAAATAAATTAATCAATATTCAAGTATCTTCATTGATAAAATAAGTCGTACCAAAATAAATTATATTTGTATAAAAATTTGAATAAGGCGAAGCATCGAATAAGATGGCACGGAATCGGGATGACAAACTTAGTGGGGACGGAGGGAGTAGGTAATGTACGAGAGTATCAACTCCTTCCGTACCAAAATAGATGTTATTTTTGTTTTCCAAGAAATCAACTTTAACCGACTATATATTTATAAAAATATATTGTTTATGATACATAATTAGTATCATTTGATAGATCTTGAATATATTTTCATAATAAACTTATACGGAGATATATAAAATGTTACACTTTTTTTTTAAAACTGGGACATTGCACATGGATGGTTCTTGAATAATACTTATATACTAGTATGCTTTTCGACGAGGCTTGCACTACATATGGGACATGCATTCTGCTCAGAAGTGACGCGTCACCTACTTTAGCATGCCATGGCTGTGTTTAGTTGGTGGGAAAAGGTGAAAAAAACATTTGTTCGAATCAAAAAGTCATTGCAAAGACGTTTCGTTTGTTTGTGGTAAACATTATCCTATCATGGCGTAACTAGGCTTAAAAGAATCGATCTCGTCGTGTACATCAAAACTATGTAATTAGTTTTTTTTATTTACCTACATTTAGTGCTCCCTATTGAGGTAAAAAGATTTGATGTGATAGGTAAATAGTAAGTTGGTATTTCCAGTTTCAGGAACTAAACACAGCCATGTCGTCCATGAACGTGCTTGAGAGGTGCCCTATAGCCATAGCTAGCTGTAGACACGGTGTAGTGGTAGGCTATTAACCCCAGCCCCTATAAGCTAGCTAGTAGCTACTTGATGGAGGCGTGGTTGAACGAAAGATGATCAATCTCGTCAGCCATCAGGGGCGACTAGAGCCACCAATGTGGTGATTCGTGCATCCAGATAGACTTGAAAAAATTATATATATAAATATATTATCCTCGTGAACATAGTACACATCACCTCTGCCTGCCGGGGTGTTGAAACGCTGAGAGACACGCCAGAACCGGCACAGAAAACTGATCCACCGTTTATATACTAGTATTGTAAGTATTGTGAAACAATGGATGCCGGCACGTTCTCTGCTCCTTCGTTATGCTTCGGTTCATACACCCCAATTATGTGGGATGCGCTTACATATAAAATGAAAACTGTGTGCTTGACTCTACGAACGAAGATATGCTTGTTTATTTACTTGTATCGATCAGCAGCAAACTCTTCATCCGAGGATAGATATCAGCAGCAAACTCTGTACACGTACGTCTCACTACAACATTCACTGAGCAGTACGGGTTCACTTACATGAGAAAGCAACCAAACATAGCTCACATGATCCATACAGTATATATATAGCCATACAACGAGTATTCGTGCTACAACTTCTGAGATTATTCGTGCTCGACCTGTCATTTCAAAGTTATTGAAGGGCTATCTACCTCCTCTTCTGTATAACCTGCAGGCCGGCCCCCTCTTCTGTACAAGAGCGACTGGACTCAGCTGCGGCGGAGTGGCGTGGCGTGCGCGCTCTCTCTCTGATCTCTTGTTCCCATCCTGGTCAAGGCGAGCAGGTATCCAATACAATCACAAGTCACGTTGCGCATCCATGCTGCAGCTGCTGCTATACATTGCCTCTTCTGTTCCGTTCCTCTCAACAGCCACTGTCACCACCACCACTCTCTCTCACAGCCAGAGCCCTCTTCTTCTTTCCGGTCACATCTCTCTCTCTCTCTCTCTCCAAAAAAGCGTGTCTGCCAGGCCATCCCGCCGGCCTGTGAGGCCTGTGAGTCTGCCTGCGCTGCGACCGGCCGGCTGACTCTGCCAGGCTGCTAACTGGCACGCACGCACGCACGCACACCATCGCGCTTTGGAGCGTTGCGAGGATCGGATCACACTTCACTTTCAGATCGGCCGGCCGGAGACACTGCTCCGCCGCTTGTCGCCAGCCATTGCTGGCGAGCGCGAGCAGTTCCAGGCCTCGGGTCTAGCTGCCCGGACGACGGAGAGCTCGGCCGGCCGGCCGGCGCCGCGTCGTGTGGTTGGTGTGTTCGTTCTAGAGGCACGCTGGATCGAGCGAGCTTCGTGACGACGACAACGACCGAGAGCGACAGCGAGAGCCAGCTCCGTGTCCGTGCGTGCAAGATCCATCATCTTCTGCCGCGCGTGATGGGCGCCGTGAGCTGCCGGATGCGGGTGAGCCGCCGGCGCCGCTGCCACGCCGCCGTGCTCCTAGCCACCGTCCTCTTCGCCGTGGCCATGGGTAAGTGCGAAAGGCTCCACCTACCTTTTTAATTCGCTGGCCGTGCTGCTTGCTTGTTCTTCTTCTTCTTCTCCCTCTCTTTTCCCTTTTTTGTTTTGTTTGATCGATTGAGGCAAAGCCTGCTCTTGGCAAGATCTTATTTCGATGCGAAAGAAGTGCATGTGTGGCCTAGCTTTTGAGCACGTACGAACCCTGTGTCTTCAAGATTCTCTGTCTCTCTCTTTGATTTTCTGGTCTTTTTATGTGTCTCTACTTTCAACTCCCCATTTCTCGATGCCTGCATGCCCTCACTTGAGTCTTGTCTAGTTAATTGATTTGTTAATCCTTGGAGATCTTATAATTAGGTTCCTCAAGGAGATCTAGCTAGGTCTTCACATGTTCACTTAAAATTCATTTTACTAGTAAGATAAGATTAGCAGGTAGGATGATACTACCCTTCTGTCTCCTGCATTAATCTCTGTCTTTCCCTCAATGAACCTAATAAAAGTTAAAACATATTTGCTATTAGTATGTGCCGTTCTTGGTTATCATCATGCATGCACTCTCTAGCTACACTAGATACTAATGGATATAGGTCTCCCTCCCATAAAAAGTAACTAAATTCTAACTCCTTCCCTCCATCTTCATTGGTGACACTTTCCTGCAAAGCAATTAACAAGGTAGTACAAATATTAACTACCTAGCTAGACATCATCTAAACAACTATCTTAACCACTAGCACGCCTTGTGCTTGTTGCCGTCCTAGATTTGGAGAATTTGGACTATCTTCTTTTGGTGAGATTTCTGAAATTACATTAAAATCTCGGCAAAGCATTACTACTTCATTCATTCTCTTCTCCCTTGATGCATGCATGCAAAAAAAAAACAAGAACAGTGTAGCATCTAGCTTGCGGAAACCCATTCTTTTCCCTCACTCTCCATCCTCTCATATGGGTTATTATATATAGTAGTATAAAGAACTTGTTCACATCCAGAACAGATAACAGCAGTCAACAAATGCTTTGTTTTTTCATCCATCACTGCTGATGCTGCTGCTGTTACTGTGCTACTAATTAAATATTCAGAGTTGTTTTCTCCAAAAAGATACTGCAAGGGTACTAGCCTCAGTATAGATGATGTGAAATTAAATGGAACCCTCTCTCTCTGGAGTCTCATCACCAACCAAACAGCGACGTCTTCCTCCCCCACCATGGCACTGGCACGGGCAGCAGTCTGACGAGCGAGCCTGGTCCAGAAAAGCACACACGATCGCGATCGATCCAATTCATTGCTCACTCTGCAATAGTAGTAGGAGTAGGAGTAGGAGTAGTAGCTCTCACTCACTCGTACACAGTAACAGGCAGTGGTGCTGCACTGATAATACGCTTTGCTTGCTTGGTCTCATTCGCTTAACGTTTAGGACACCAACTATATGCTCCCTATACTACATTACTACTACTCCCTCCGTCCCAAAAATGTCTGTCGCTTTTTACGCTTTCGAGAAAAAACTGCGGTAATTATATATTTAAATATATAAAATATTTATGCTAAGTAATTAGTATCACGGAAAGATTTTTAAGTCTAGTTTTTAACAAATTTATTTAAATATTTAAATGTTGCACATATTTTCTATAAACTTAGTCAAAGTTGTGGCAATCGAAAACCAACGGCGACAGTCAATTTGGGGACGGAGGAGTAGCTTATAGCCTTTTTTTTCTTAGTGTAGATCACAAGATGTATGAGCACGACCATATAATGTCTTGTCTGGCTAGACCACACTTAGTAAGTGCTTTATTTATATGCTAAGACACTGAAGTGGCTTCGATCAGTTGGTCTCTCTGCTAATCCATTAATTTAGCAAAATCCATCAGTAACAAATTCTGACGGTGTTGTACTACTACTGCAAGCTGCAGCTGTGGCGGCAGGGCGGCCGATCCGTTTGCCCGCGGCGGCGCTGGCGAGGAGACGAATAGACTCGTCGTCGACGGCAATGACGACGACCACCGTCGCCAGCAGCAGGAGCAGGGCGTGGTGGACGACGGACGCCGCCGCCGCCGTCCTCCCATCGTCGTCATCCCGGCGTCGGTGGCTCGTGGGTCCAGGGTCATCGCCGCCGACGTGCCGCGCGCGGTGCGGGCGGTGCACGCCGTGCCGTGCCACCCGCGTCGCCATCCAGCCCGGCGTCGGGCCACAGTGGGAGTACTACCCAGAGGTGTGGCGCTGCAAGTGCGGCAACAAGCTCTTCATGCCATGAACGGACGACCGACAAGCGCCCGGGTCTCTCTGGCTCTGGCGTGTTCGATCGTACGTGCATTGAACAAGACGACGGTGGGAGAGAGAGACGACGACACGGGAAAAAAGTGCCGGCGTGCCGTACGTTAATTTTGCAAAAATTAAGGGAACGTGAGTACAAAAGGTACAAAAGGGTTTGGATGGTGAGATCGATCTAGGGCGATTGGTTAGAGCGAGGTCATTAGGCGTGTTTGTAAGTGGATGATGATGCTATCTGTCTGTGTATATGCAAATCAATCAGGATCTTATATTGACTAGTACGTACGTCTACATGTTTTGCACTTCTTTTCTTGAACACAATGAATGAATGAATGAAGGTCCTTGTAACTATAGTATATATGTTGATATATGTTTCTACGTACATGGACTTTTTGTATATTTCCATGTTGAGATACTATGTACTTGTAGTGCCTGTCTGGGAACTACTAGTGGCACGTAATTAACCATTTTCATGACCTAGGTGCGGATGGATGATGCAAAATTTATGTTTCTATTAATATGCAAGCATGGATGGGACCGAATTAATCTGCACGAATGCTGCATTCACCATTTTTGGAGATTTTATCCGGCCACAATTTTGGATAGATCTGGATCGTTCATGAATATAAAATATGGTACATGTTGTTGTGCGCTAGCTGTGGTATTGGTTGTCATCTTTATTCACCACAAAAGTCTTTTCAGTGGACACACCGTACCCGTAGCCGCGAGATCGGCCGTCACATGCATGGATGTCGCAATTATTGCAACTAGTTCACCAGGGTTAGAATCTTATGAGTAGATGTTAACTACTGATAAGAATTAATTATATGGGATATCTTTTTCTCTTCACTATATTGTCATATAATAGTTATAATAGGTACTTTTTATAGTCTATATTCAATTGTGATAATCTATCAAAGGTTCATTTAAATGTTTTTCTTGGTATATCTCTAATAGATATTTAGTTAAAACATTTGATTAAACTATGATAGTTTTAGTTGTCATCTCTATTTTGAGGACATAAACTAAATTTTGATTCTTACCCCGAATTTTAAGCCTATTAATTCCTCGGATACAATAGCTATTATTTATTAATTCCTCGGATACAATAGCTATTATTTATGATTTGGAGTATATTCAACCAATTTGATGGCAATTTTTTTTTAGATTTTTTAAAAGAATTTTTAGGATGTACCTTATTTATTTATTTATTTATTTGCCATTTTTGTGAGTAACAATTTGTATGATTAATATTTTTAGCACCATATGTATTTAGTTTAAGTAAAAATAAACTTAAAGTGTATAAACTCTTTTCTCATCCATTTATGTGATATCTTGAAAATCTATATTTTAACCTTTAGCTTTTAATATAGTTTATAGAACATAGAATAAATCTAATGACTACCATTATCAATAACGATTATGTTTTACCGGATAGATCGTTGTATAAATAGTTTAGAAAAACACTCATGAGTATTATTTTATTATAAAACAATGATCCACTTTCGTTAATACATTAACTAAGTGATGGATATTATTCTACCATTTATTCAAATATTTCAATAAATAAAAGAATATTCTAGGTCCTAGTCTACCCTCTTAATTTTACAATAGCATAATTTGTTGTTTCAACATGCACCATGTCACCCAAGATTTTCAATTTATTATGTCGTATTAGTGTTGTTTTATCAAACAATACTTCTCACGAAATATAAGTTATTTATATTCATATTATCACATAATGTTTTGATCAAAATGTTTAAAATTATTTTTATACAATGACTTACAATATCATCAAAAAGTGAAGTGAACTGTAGGTGTCATTACTATATGGTTTTGCTAAGGATGTATTTCCATGTTTGATAAGGCTTCAAAAATAGTTATTTACACTAATGTAAGTTTTAACTTACGGACGTTTAATTATTGTTTATAATTGCTTATATTAGCATTTACATGTGGATTTTAGAATCTTTTTTTAATTTTATAAAATGGTTGAGAGGTGGATAATTAGCAACAATTTATATAGGTATGCATTATTTTATATTATCTATCATAATGCTATTATCGTAATTTGAATGCAAATTTAGGCATCAAAGCATTATCTTTCATAATGATAAAGATGGATAATTTATACAAAATGCTACTGGGTTAGTTTAATTATCTTTTATAATGACAGAGGTATGAATTTTTGCATATATGTATTGCTAACTCCACGAATCATGTAATCATAGTCTCCTAATTTTTTAGCGGCATTAGCATGTAATTCGAGGTACATGTCTCAGAGCCTAGTGGTTGGAGCTCCTTAGTAGGACTCTAACACGCTAGGTTTACAAAAATGGATAGGCTGATGGTTAAAAAACATTATAATTAGGTTAATACAATGATTATAGTTGATGCTAAATAAGGATCATGTCAACATTTATTGTGTGAATATCAAATGACTAATGGTGATAAATTAAATTGAAATTATAGGATCTAGTAAGATGGTCATGCCTTTATCCTATAGGTGTGGTTGGTTTCTTGCATGCTCACGGGTTCCCTTTACGGACACGGATCGCCACATATTCCCCATGTTGCTAGCACACGCCCGTCCCCTTTTGTTCCTCGATGTGGCAGGATCGAACGCCACATTGCTCAATGCACGACCGGATGCGGCTTCCTCCATGTGTGTCTTTGAAGTGTTGGGCGTAAATTGTCACCTCTTTAGTTGTTGATAATTTTTCTCATTCCTAGTATATTTGGTTATTTTTGTCGATGGCGGAGCACGGATGCCGTCCACCTCATTGGCATCGAGTAGTGCGTGGTTGCTAAAGTTGTTGAAGTTAGTTTGGTGCGGTGAAGCATCAATGCATGCGCCCATATCGTCATCACATTGGCGGCGGGCTACTTTGATGCAGCATTGCCTATCACGATGGTGTCCACCGGCAAAGGTTGGTGAAGCGTCACCTTCCTTAGGTGTTTGCCGCTAGGTAATTGGTGTGGCGTCGTCTTCTTCATTGGTGTTAAGCCCCTTAGTAGTCATGCCTTCATCTTCGATGTTGCCGGTAGATATTGATTGTGGCGCTGCCTCATTGGTGTCGGAACTGTTGGCTTCTCTCGCGGCGGCAAAGCATTGTTGGTGTAGGATCCATTGTAGATGATGTGCGTACTTAGCTCGGCGTCACCCGTCGCGGTAGTGTCCTTTGATGGATGTGGGACCATTCTCTATGCATCCATGTTGACTCTATGCATCAAAGTTCTAGACAATACCAACCAACATACGTGGAACTATGCAAGAATAGGGAAACGTCACATTAGCTTCTCACCTATAGAGGGCGGCGTGCACGCCATCATCATCCTCCCTGGCTTCGGAACAAACTGTCATTGATGGCGTAAACCATGTGTTGATCTACGGGAGTTTGGAAGTTGATAGATGGAGGAGGTGTTGATCATGAAGAAAGCTGCTAGACGCCGGTTGTCCGTGTCCGTCACGCCTTGCTCACGGCTTGCTCATGCTGCAATTGTTGCCGCTAATAAATGCGTTCGCTCCAGTCTTCCATACCCAACCAGCAAGCTTTGCATGTTGTTGATGAAGAGCCGAGGTCCGGGCCTGGTGTTCCTCGTGCATCCATGGCAATCAAAGATGAGATCAGCCGGAACCTTTTTTGTGTATCAGCATGAGGCGGTCATTCCCTCCTGAAACCAAAAAATACATTATTGTTATGTTAGTAAAAAAAATTATACACAGTGCTCAATAAGGATTATTTAAAAAATTATTTATTCATAATAATCATGGATAAATTAAGTAAAGCCGTAAGTCGCAGGAGACAAAAGTGATTAAAATAAATACCGTAAGCCCTGTAGTCGTGTAGACAAAAGTTTGAGGCTAATGCTGTGAACGGTTTTACATACATGTATGCATCACAGTAATCAATTTTAAATATTTATTCAGGGTGCACTACAGCCCTACACGCCACAATAAGCCCCTCAAATATTCATTCATCTTGTACTACTTTCGAAATCTGGACCTAAAGTCCACTCATGACCACAATACAACCTCATTACCGCACAGCTTAACCTGACACAGGTTAACACCACAAAAGGCCTCCTCATCACTTAGAACAGAAAGCAGTTCAACAAAAGAAACTGGTACTGGTAGATCGTAGACCTTGTGCGGATGTGCCGGTTCATGCCAGGGAGATTGAGAGCCTCAACTTCGATGGAGTCGGTGTGCGGGCGCCGTTGTAGATGGGCGTGCCAGCGCTGTACTGGCTTTCTCGGTGCTTGCTTGGCTGGCCGACCGTACAAGTTAGCTTCCAGGTCGTGCCGGCGGCGGGCAAAAGCCATGGTGAGGTGGCCATGTGATTTCCTCCGTTAAATCGTGGCTGGGAAATAATAGATTTATTTTGGAGGCATTGTGAGGTGACGCCGTCCTCCGTTGGAAAGTAGGTATAAAATTGTAGATGTGATTTCCTCCGTTAAATCATGGTTGGGAAATAATATATTTATTTTGGAGGCATTGTGAGGCGAAGCCGTCTTTTTAGTTCTCCGTTGGAAATAAAATAGTAGATTTATTTTCTCTTTTTATCAATAATAATAATAATGGCAAAGTGGGACGCCGTCCTTTTTAGTCCTCCGTTGAAAATAAAATAGTAGATTTATTTTTCTCTTTTTTTATCAATAATAATAATGGCAAAGTGGGTAATTTTATAGAAAAATAAAGTGGATCTAATGGTTACTGATTGCCGGAGTCTAGATTTGATGGCTAGATGTTTTCGATTAAAGTGAGAATTTCCTAGTATTTTATTTTTTTTTAGCGCATCTTGTGAGAATTAATGTGGAGGCTTCATTGGAGCCTCAATTAGTAATAGTAAGATAGACTCTTGCTCGTAAAATACTGCTCCGATCCCTCGGTTTTAAAATATTTTTGACCGAAGTCGGGAAGGGAAACCCCACCCTTATATTTTTGTTTTTTTTAATAATGTCCCAGTCTGAAATTCGCTATCCTTTGGGATTCGAACTTCAGAACCTAAGGGGTGCCTCTAGAGTGTCGCTATCACTTTCGGTTTCAAAATATAGCATATTTTTATTTATTTATTTATTTATTTTGTTTCTAAGCTATATTTTGATCAAATTTATAGAAAAATTTGTCAACATTTATATATACAATGTTCGATCAGTTGCAACTCTCCATCAACATATCTTGATGATGGCCTATTTTGAACTCTCCAAAAATTATTTATATATTCCTTATTTTGTTGTAGCTTACAATTAAGACAAGGTGTTGTTTGAGAAAGTTTTTTTTTTTCAGTATCGTACAAAAATTAATAATGGGAGTAGAGAATTTAGAAGCTTATAGAGATACTTAGTCCTAAAAAGCAAGCTTGCATCCATGTCTTGGTATTGCCTTCACTATTTGTATTTCTCTATCCGTCAATATACTAATGTATAGAAATGCAAGAGATAAAGCTAGTCGTCTCACCATATTGCGTTGCTTGGCAAAGCCGAGACAGCGCGATAGTGCCCTGAAAGAACCTTGGAGACCAAGTGTCGTCGACCTTTTGTGCCGGCAATGATTATACCGTGCAACCTTGCTCGTCACATGCAGCACACTCATCAGCTCGATCGAGATCATCGACCGTCACATTGTGAGGATACTATAGACCCACAATGCCATGCGACCCTCTACTTTCCTTATAGGCCAAAATTTAAAGGCTAAGAGCATCTCCAAGAGACATTATCCGGGTTTTGTATGCTATATTTAGCTTTTTTGAAAAAGTGAACTCCAACAGTAATGTTATCTTGTTTTGTAGAATAGCAAGCCGCTATTCCTACAATCTCGCATAGTAAATATAGCTTGCATGTGCCGCTAGCAATCTAATTTGCCATAATAGAAAGACTGTTGGAGTGTTTTCTTGTTTTTTGCATGGTTTTCTATTTCGGAGCTTGGCTAAATTATGAGTTTAGCAATTTATTTTTAGCAACTCTCTTGGAGTTGCTCTAAGCTCAACTCCTACGTAGTTTGAGTGCCTGTGCCTTCTTCATTTTTCAAAGACGTTGGTAGATATATATAGGCTCTTGTTTTTTCATATAACGAGTATTTTTTATCTCTTTTTTTCTGAAAAAAATAAAAGTTGAAGGCAGTAAAACTAACTTTTTTAATTAGTTTACATAGTGCAGCGAGGAACCATAACTAAGGCAAAGTCGTACAAAACATACACCGATATTGCTGTTCTACTTGCTCTGCGTTGCTTTTTTTAGGGACCTCTGCATTGCTTAGATACTAGGCATCATGCATGTGTCTGGCTTTTTGTGCTCTGCATTGCTTAGGTACTAGGCATCATGCATGTAACTGGCTTTTACCCCTAAATATATATGTCATGTGCATCCATATGTGACATTGTCATTGGAACATTCTGAAATTCCTGCGACACACGTACAGTTGAAATCGTAGTGATTCAGTAGCTATGGGCCTCTTAAGGCATTGCCTGATCGATGGTGTTGCATGTGGCATGTTGCATGCAAGCCTCTGAGAGCCCATGCATATGGAATGGTCAATATTCTTCCAAGGAACCTATTACTAGCCAAAGTGTAAATAGCGCCCTGCTCACTTGAACTTATCAACTATGTTATACGATAAATCAGCGTCAGCCGGCTTATATCATCCATAGAAACGATCAGCTGAGGAGAATTAAAGCGAGAGAAAGATGACGTGTAGTAATTAACAAAACTGTAGAATATACTACAAGAGGAACTCTCATATGCTACTCGGAGCATATATCGTGATGATTCTTCAAATAGACCCCTGATGCCGTCTTTTCATTCTTTAATACATAATACTGTACTCCTAAACTGTACGTGTATGAAAAGGGTAATTGAAAGAGGAAATTCAGTCGATCATTTATGCAGAGAGGAAGAAGAGGAAGAAGCTAACCAGGGTCCGCATACTGTACACTGACTGCGCCCCATCTCCATTCGGACGAAGAAGCAAAACCGTGTACCTTCCTGCTGTAGCGATCCCTGTACAGCCATCATGATGGAACTCAACATTTGGCTCCAAGCGCGCCATCTTCTCCGGAGAGCCGTGAGGCGGCGAGGCTGAGCTCCAAAGCAGCCAGCTGCCGGCATAGCTTTTCCACCCTCTCCTCCGACGGCTAAATCGAGTGAGTCCACGCCGTGCTTTATTCCTTGTCCCCCACCCACCCTCGCCGTTCTCCCTCGCAACAGTGACCGGTCAAGCAAGCGTCGTCGACAATGGAGCGGATGGATTGGACACACAAAGCGTAAGATCCGCACGATACATCATCATCACTCTTTTATTAGCTTTTTCTTCGTTTTTTTTTTTTTTGTTTTGGAAATTCAACTTTTCTCTCTTTGTTCTCGGCTTTTTTTTCCGGTTTCTTTTCTACATGGAGTACACAAGCTAGATTGCATTGTTGCGTTTGTCGTCCAACACTACAGAACGTACGTCCACCGGGCCTTGTTTAGATGTTCCAAAACTTGGAAAAGTAAGTGTTGGAACTCGCATGGTATTTATTTGTGGCGTTTCGTTTGTTTGTGGTAAATATTATCCTATCATGCGGTAACTAGACTCAAAAGAATCGTGGGAATGTACATCTCTGTGTAATTAGTTATTTTTACCTACATTTTATCTTTCCAAACATATCTTTTGGTGTATTTAATGTGATGTGATGGAGGAGGGTGAAAAAAGAGTTAGAAACTTTAGCAATCTAAACAAGGCCCCGGCCACATGCTGGGGATCGCTCGGACACACCGTCGTCCCGTCACGTCAAAGGTGCATCGTCGCCGATCTGCATTAAGGCCTGTTTGTTAGTGTCTAGGATCGACACTAGGTGCGGATCAGATGGGTACTATCTTGTATTCGTGCTGAACAACTTGATCTTGAGAAGAACAGTGAGAAGGGACAGATAGGAACAAGATGGATGAGAGAGATGGATGCACATACCAGTGGTGCTCGCCGGCGGTGGATCCATCCCGTCGGCCGGGCAGTGCCATCCTCGAGGATCGGATTAGGGTGGGACGAGTGGAGTCCGGCGGCTGTTATGAACCTCGGCCCCGTGGCCCCCCACCTCCTTTCTTATAGGCTTCGTGTGACGGGGGCCCAACGGCCACTTCAATGGCCTAGGCATTCCCGATTAGGACGCGAGTCAAGGGCCCAGTTGGCCGTTGGACCAACCGGTGGGGATCAATCTAACACTGTTCAGTTAGGCAAAAATTGAGCTCGCACACAATGTAAAATCCAGCTAGGTATTAGTCCGGGTAGCAATTCCGTAGTAACTGAACGGACCCTTAGCGAGCTGCTGCAACTGCAAGCTAGTAGCAACATCGATCGATTCTCGCAAGTGTTGGGATACGATGCAGTAGGAGCAGCAACAAAAGAAGCATGTACTTACGTGGTTGTCCCAAAAACATGAACTAGAATTTATAACACATAGTAGCATATCATTGAATCTATTTCTTATATACTTGGATCGAGATACAAACAAATATTGTTCATAATTTACATAAACCTAGTCAAACTTTAATAAGTTTAACCAGCAGCATATATGTTTTCTCATAATAGAGTTTTCAGAATTTTAATGCCTATAACCAACTTAATTAACACTACACTCCACAAAGGAGTACAGTGCCAGTCGTAGTAGACTCGTACAAGATTGAAATTTGTCACATCCACGTTGCACACATTCCCAGGCCAGAACATGCATGATGAAAGCAGCGTGGCATGAAGGAGGGCGCCCTGAGTCGCCGCTCCCATAATAGCTTTGACTATTTTGTCCATGGATCCATCCATCCATGACTGAACTGTACACGCACGCACAATTTTAATTTGTAGCTAGCGTACTTTGTCGTGGCAGAGATTTGAATATGTAAAGTACTTTGTCCATGGATGATGGATCCAGTGTACTGTACGACGACACATACAAACTCCTACAGTCCTACTGCATAAGGCAGGTAGGCTGTAGAAGAGTAAACGGCCCGTATCGGCAACAGTAGCAGCTGATACAAAGTAGTACACGTCTCAAAGTCTGAACTGACGATCGACACGTATGATGACATGCATGCATGCAATGTCACCTCAAATCTCCAATCATCCATCAGAGTATTACAGTACTCCTGTGAACGAGTAGTACCTGCAGAACAAACTAGGATTTTTGGCAAGAAAATATATGTACTAGTTTGTACAAGTTTTTTCAACCAAAAAAATAGTTTATACAAATACATATCCGATAAAATTAACAAAAACACTGCTCACCAGTACAACGGTAGGAGAGTGGGCATCGACGAGACAAGCATTGCCGCTTCCCACCTGTAAACTGTAGGTTCAGTATTGTCTTGGTAAAAAAAGTGTGTTGAATTAAATTTGATAGGAAATTGTTTGATTCGGTGCATATTTATAGGCATACCTACATTCCTCCACATATTGGTCACTGTCTCGTGGTTCATTGGTCTCCACTCCATGCACAACTAGAATTTTAGATTTCTTCTAGTGATGTCGGCTTCTTTCTAGTGTCAGTACCAAATTGGTGCACTTCTCCTAGTGCACTAAAGAGCAAGAACTGTGAAAGAGCACTCAGGAATAATTACTCGGAGACCTATAGTCGGTACTAGTACTAAAGAAGAAATGTAATAATTTTTCTTAGATGCTAAAAGCTGAGCACTCAGGAGATTTCCACTTACTCGGGGAAAATAAATATTCTGGTTGTGTGTTTTAGCTTTCAAAATTTAGTATAAATTTTACCTACTAAATGCCACCAAGTGAGATTCGGTGATATGACTACTTAAAAATAGTAGACAAATTCCACTATTTTGGTAGCGCTCTAATCCTGTTCATCGAACATAAGGGTAGACATTAGCTGGTTTTACCGAGAGCAGTACTTCACGATAAATTAAGGACATCATTGTTGTTATCCTGCCGATGTATATCACCCGGACTCACAACAAGTCAGAACAGTGTGTCTTACTCCCTCCATTCACGAATGGTAATCACATTTGACCAAAGTAAAAGTCAAACTGTATAAATTCTGACCAACAATTCGTTAAATTGTATGACACTTTAGACAATTGCATCAATACAGATTTGCGTCAAATAAAAGTGCCTACAAGATGATGTTTAAGCCGTCGACTTTATATATGCTGGTGTGCATGGCGGCCCAGCCCTGTCCTTGCACGCTGCAGGCTGCACAGGAGCACCGTGCAGCCTTTGCGTGCGTGCGTGTCTGGTCTCTGGCTTTCGTGTCTCAACTCTGAGCTCGCTGCTGAGTGCTGCTGCAGTACGTGTCTGTCCAGTCCACCCGCACGTGGGGCGGTTGCCGTGGCCCAGGGCTCCGCTCCCATCGTGCTCCATCGGCTCGGCGCACTGTTCACTCCATCGTCAACAGCTGAACCTGAACTGAATAGAGAGTATCCCGGAACAGAGGAGGACGGCCCACTGGATTCTAGGAAGTGGCCCAATAGTTCCAGGTCGCGCTCGTGGGCTGGGCTCGTACTGCCATACGTTGCGGCTGAGATGATACATCCATCCATTGTTTGTACACAGGTGGTGTGCGTGTGGTGTGTGTTGGTGTATGAGCAGATACTACTACGGTATACATGCGCAAAAAAAAAAAAAAAAAAAAAAAAAAAACTAATCAGCCCATGCATGCACCATCGTTAGAGCTGAGACTACTGTAGACCAACAAGGCCTCAAAATTTGAGGTATACTCCTATACCACTAGCAGCACCAACAGCAACAACAACATGTGCACATTTTAAGCATCAAGGATGATGGTAAAAGTGTCTTCACGTGCAATTCAAAGTGCAGAAGAAAAGCCAGCGTTTTTTGTTGGGTTGGATATGAGTTCATTTATTACAGAAATAGCCATAATAGGCTAATTTGGTCAAATGGATCACATCAGTCTACTCCTGGACGTCCAAATGTACTCCCTCCATTCCAAAAAATTTGCAACTATGGGAAACATGTCGGTTAAACTTTTTTCAACTTTGTCTAGATTTGTAGAAAATATGTGCAACATTTATCTCTAAATAAATTTATTAAAAACTAGATGTAAAGATATTTCCGATGATATTAATTACTTTGTATAAATATTTATATATTTTAACACTTTTCCTATTACTCTGTCGCCTGAATTTTGCGCTTGTCTTGAGGCACGCCGCTTCCGCCGGATCAGCTTGAGCCAATTTGGGTTGTGCTCGGTTAATGCATTCTTGTGACGAACCGCAAATTATAAGAGCACAAGTCTGAAAATCGATCGGAAATCGACCAACTTTTTCCAAACTTGAGGTCATATAATAATAGCGACCATCCGAAATCTCAAGGATTTCAAACCAACATCATAACATACATACGAGGATCGTAATCATCGGTGTATCACATCGCTTGCCATCACAGATTACAACATAGAGATTCACTTACCATACATCGAGTTTCATTTATTATTACAAACCAAGTTCGAAAAGTAAGCGAAGCAAGTTTAATTTGAAACAAACTACAAAAACAAATCTATTCTGATTGCCATAGTCTTTAGCATATCCCACAAAAGCATGAGAAGAGTGATATGGAGACCATGCCCAATGGTCTAGTCCTCAATCTCCCAGGGAGGAGGAAGCGACACGCCAGCAACCCGATAATAGCGCCATCCGCAACAATTGGGAATAAACCACGAGTACGAGGAAGTACTCGGCTAGACTTACCGACATATAACTCAATAAAAAGACACCAAGGATCATGCAAGGCTTTATAGGTGGAGCTAGCTTGACTCATTTGCATAAAGGCATAATTACTACCTCAATTTAACTTGCATCATTTTAAACTCCATAGCATAAAAATTTAGTTTGCAACTATTCCAAAACAAGTGGTAAAATGAAACAATCAACCTTATACTAATGGAACAAGTCCATCCATCACCGTCGGGGTGATCAATACCATCATCATCATTACCATCACCCTTAACCATCATCATTAGTTGTTTATTTGTGTGCTACATTGAGATATGCCCATCAAGTGCTCACTATCCGGGGCAATGACGACTCAAATCGATTACTACCCGGCCGGAAATATTCCTAACACTCACCCGGGCATACCGGATCGGAGTAGCCTTAGGTCACCGTTCTACTCATTCAAGTATCGCGGTCCCGCCAAGCAGGTACTCTCGGGGATATCACCTCGCCGAAAACAAATAAGGACATTAAACACCTTACCCATCGACTAACTCGATGACTCCCCCTATGAGAGACACACTTTATACTCCTCGGGTTTCTAGGCTTGAATAGAGTTACTTGGCCGTGGTCGACAACCTCAGGTCGGGCGAACCAAGTGATAGGCTGCGTTCAACATGATTAGAAAAGGCTCCAAGCTCAAGTCCTTAATCGACACTGAGACGGGACTACCGAAGCTCCCGGGACCTCCATGTCCCTGTAGCCTCCATTTTCCCGCCCAGTCTCCCTACTTTTGTTTTATAAAAATAGCGGATACATCCATGATACACCATAGTTCATTTTGACATGTTTCCACCTAACATCTCGCGGTGAAAACATCACCGACTTCTACCGTTAAGTTTGCGACTTAACTAAGCAACTATTCGAACCTATACTTAAACGAGGTAACAGGTTTAAAAGGTAGACAAGGAAGGGTAATGTGCAACAAAGGTTTCCATTCAACTCCTATTACTTAATGCAACACACAAGAAATAATAACGGTATAAATGATATTTAGCAAATCTTTGGGAATTTAAAATGCAGGGGCTTGCCTTTTTACAAAGTTGGTGGCTCGCACCTTTGGGCACTCAACCACTAGCTCTTCCTCGACCTTCTGGTTCGCTTCTTTGGACCTCCAACTCATGAAGAATTCCACTGGATCTCTGAAGGTGCTTCCTTGGCTCCCACAAAGCGTGATCCCGTCAGGAACACCTATTGCATGCATATGCAATATGAGAAATGTTATGAATGCATGTAGATAAGCATATAGATGATATGGATGCTTAAAGATAAACATGTGAATGTTATGGATGCTCAAACATACTTAATTTCATCTCTATTCTAATCACTATAAAACATTTTATCAATTAAGAAGCATAAAACAACACTACTCACTCACACTTCACAATCTGTCCTTCACCAAGCCATTCACAAGAAAAATCATAAATGGAGTTCTAGATCTCCTAAAATCACAAAATTATACTCTATGAAAAGCTTATGAAATTATCTACAATTCACTTTCAAACATCACGACAAGATTCCAACCACAAAATGGTCGAAATGGCCTCCAAACGAAACTGTTTTGGCCAAACAGAAAATTACAGATTTCATGTTCTAACTTCTTTCCACCACAAATCTCAAACTACTCATGCAAAATTCATCAAATTTTTAATAGGAGATAGATATACAAATTATCTAACTTTCATGTATACAACTTTTCTCCAGAAAAATATCATTTGACCATGCAAACATATCAAACTTCAAATCTATACATGCATGTCCAAAATCTTCAAAAAAAACAAGAGAAGCATACACATGCACAAACTTTTACCAACTCATCTAGGACCAACTCCACTCACTTGAACACATCCAAAGCAACATTTCAAGCCTAGAAAAATATAAAGTCCATGCATGTCATGATAAACTTCATTACTTTATTTAAAAAGCATTTTCAAGCCTAAAAGAGACTATATAACAAAAAGTCATCCTAAAACTCTAAGAAAATTACAGTGGTCATATTTCAACATATCTTGGCCACCATAAAAATTTCAACCCAAAATACCAAGTATAACTTCCTACACAAAATTACCAAATCTATGCATGAGACATGAGGGAAAACTACTTTGTACTACAAAAGTGTGAACCATCAAAGATGGTATTTTTCCCCACTCACTCTACCACTCAAGAAACACTCACAAAAATTATCAAGACCACACTCCCTATATTTTGCTCATAACAAAAAATAACAAAAACCATCATAAAAGCACCCTAAAATAGAAAAAACCATTTTCCATCACAAAACCTATACCATCAATCATGATGCATGTGTAGATCTACTCAAAAGAAGACCAACAAAAGTGGTTTCACATTTTTTACGAGTTTCCAAGAATTTATTATGTATTTTTCAAAGTTTCTTTGAAAACAAAGGTAAAATAAAGTTGTATATAAAAGTATCTCAAAACTGGTGTTTCATATTTTTTATCTTGTAGATCTCATCACAAGGATCACAGAAAAAAACTTGTCTCACTCGATTTGGACCAAAAATGAGGCAAGATATGATTTTCACAAGATTTAAATGGAAATCTGAAATCAGTTCCGAAATAAAACTAAAATAGCAAAACCCATTTACATCAGGACCCCTAAACTTCTTAGAAAACAACAAAGCCCGAATCCGAGAATTCTTCCTCTCTAGTACATAAGCATCGGGAACCCTAGAAAACTTGCTAACATAAACCGGGTCCTATTCTCACCTAAACGAACTACATATTTTGTGGGATGGATGGCGACGCTGGTGGCCCGGCACGGGCGTGCCTTTGCCTACCCGTCGCCGCCCGAGGCTTCGCCGCTGCCGCCTCCGGGGGCCTCCCCAACATCAAGCATCGCCGCCAGCGCCATCTTGTTTGACGGTAACCAACTACATATTTTTTTCCGCCAACTTACTACCATAAAGGGAGTAAAACTATACCTTTTATACTCATATCGTTTTATCACTAATAAAATTCCATTTGTAGTGTCTAGTATTTTATTTTGCGGGTTTATAATAAAGCAAGTGGAAAAACTGACCGAAATCGCCATCAGGAAAGCGCATTGTTGTAAAACACAAGCCCTGAGCAAATCGACCCAAAACATCAAAATTGGGCGCGAGCAAAGCCCGACCCACAGCGTTTCAAGACGAAGGATGCCACCCACCGAGACTTCGGGCCAAGCCGAGCCGGGGGGTACAAGCACCTGCTAGTGCGGCCGCACCCTCATCGATCGCGGTTTCGCCCAACCGGGGGGCGGTTCATTAACCGTTATGCGGGGGTTACCGGCGTGGGATGGTCGGTTTTGGTCCGATTAGGAAGGTGTGGTCGGTTTTGGTGTAAATTAGCATAGGCCCGCCCTCCAAGTGTATAAGTAGTCCCCCCTCTCTTCTCTCTCAACACACACCACTTAGAGTCCGCAAAGCGGCATTCTTCCTCTCTCTACCACCTCTACCTCTCTCTCTTCTTCTTCTACTTCTTCTTCTTCTTCTTAGTTCTTGGTTAGCACTTGGAGTATAAGAGCTACAAGGAGGGCTTGTCTCCTAGAAGAAAGTGCCTTGGTAATATATCTTCTCAATGGAGCATTCTTCTATTTGCATGTCTTATATCTATGTTCTTGGCCTAACTTATGAACTAGAGTATAGTTTTGTTCATGTTCTTGTGTTGGTATATGAACTAGCATATAGTTTACATATCATAATCTTGACATGTTCATATCGGTTCATCATCGATCATCATATGCCTAACTTGATTAGAGGTGGGATATCGGTTCGTTGTTCCTTCGGGTTTGCTCTTGTTCTAGTCCGTCCATTCGACCAGTGGGGATCACAGGGGGACAAGAGTAGTGCTCGATATCTGGGCATGGTGCCCGGGTATTACGACACTGCGCGAATATGAGAGCATGCCACGGTTGAGGGGTAGGCTACGGTCGCGTGACAAGCCTTAACCAGTCCCTTGAAATCCCCACGTTCGTATGTCTTTGTAGGAGTTAAGTAAATGCCTCGGTGGGAAGCGGACTTCACGGTGGGGTCTCCCGGTATCCTAGACTTAACCATGCTTAAATCATGTTTTGCATATGATCCTAACTATTCATTTGTATGGCCATGACTAGATACATTAGAATTACTCCATTTGGGTTATTCATTTATTCTTTATCTATTTTCTTTATCCTTTGTTTGGTGGATTCTTAGGGTGTGTGTCACACTATCCATAAAGCATTATTGCTACCCTACGTTATGAACAAATTGGTCTAAACAAACACGTGTTCCTCTATTCGGATGCCATGCTGGCTTATTAAACACATGCCTTCCTTTTGGGAAAATATAAAATAGCGATACCACGAATGCGTCGAGATTTGAAATGCTACAATGATAGATCCGTCCGTCAAACTGCGGATGAAATATCTAAGATGGCAATATCTATCTCGTTGGCGTTCCGTTCGGATCCGCGACATGGTGGTTTCACGCAGGGATGTCGCGGCGCATTTCTATTTGTTATTTGGGGATGGGTTTTACACTGTCTCTATTGATTAGCGCTAAATGTCAGCAGCCACCGACGGGCCCTCCGACGCCCAGCGCCGCGCGGCCCCAAGGCCGTCCAGGACTGCTTGTGCCCGCCCCGGGGGACCCTCACGGGCGCTGTGCCACGCTCTTGCGGGTGCTCTCTCCCCCCCTCTCCCTCTTCCTCTTCCAGCCTCCGGATGTGCTCTCTCTTTTCCTTTCTGTAGTGGATCTATGTACACAGATGCCTAAAGCTGATGAGATCTGAATATGTGTGTTGAATCACAGGTCATTGATATGTCAGGAAAACATTTTTTGTGAAATAACCATCCAAGACATCGATGTAAGATACCGCCAAAATGCACAAATTAATTAACATCTTATTAGTAATGGCTACCACAAAGGATTGGTAGGTTAGAAAATAACACATTGGCTACTCCCAACTGAAATGCATGGAAATACATGCCAGTGACAAGTAGAAACAAGTCTTAAACAGTAGATAGCAGTTAGCTCATCACAAGAAATGCTAATAATCGGCTGAAAACAGGACATGTAAAACTGAACATATTGACTGTATGTAAATAACAGTAAGTGGCATTTGCAAACATTGCAGAAACTTATCATAAAAACATCCAACACTTCCTTGAGCTGCGGCGACACAATTAAAGACAAGGACGCCGAACTGTGACGCCATCGCTCCGCTTGTTTCCCTTTCTCCCTCGTGGGAAGACGTAAACAATGGTTCTACAAGGACAAGGAAGTAGTCAAAGACGGGCCAGTGCGTTCACGGCTGCTCAAGCAAGTTCTTCCCTTCATGGGCAAAACCAATGTCCCGAGGGGAAGGATCGCCAATTTCCACAGACATCAATGGAACCTATTCCGTAGTATGCGTGAGAAAGTTCTTAAAGAATACATATTCTCCTAGCATGCCTCACACTACCTGATGGAGAATTACGGTGCTCCGTAACTTCTACAATGATCTCACCCGCCTATCGGCGGGCACCTCGACGCCGCCGCCGTGGCGCATGCTTATCGCTACCATAGATATCGTGCAACAGCCCCGACACAAAATGGTGGCAAATCGTAGCCGGGGAAAGACAACCCTAGCTAAAACACAAAAAGGCATGCATACCGCAGCAGGAGGCGGATATGTTTGCCACAAAATGGATCTTCAAGCAAAGAAGCCGGAGGAGCCGCCAAGACGTACTTACTACCCGCCAGAAATACCAAGCATTTCATAGATACTACATGACATGTGTGACATGTGGTGGAGTTACTACTGGGATAATCAGTCAGACCGCGAAGAAGCCGCCTTCATCAACAACAGAATCTGGTGGTGAATGCCAACCTCGCTAGTAAGGCTAGAACAACCAAATTCGTGCCACTATTCCAAGGTAAACTGTGGATACAACTCCAACTATAACCCCTCGGGCAGCCATCATTAAAGGACTCGGGTAATCGCTGCCAAGATTAACTTAAAAAATCTCACCAAAAAGATGAGCCATCAAGACAAGATCCTCGGCGAGCGAAATAATAAGCTCAAGGGTTGATATCACCGTGAAGAATCAACTCACCAACAAGATGATAGAGACATTGACAACCGCCCGTGATTGTCGCGCCTCAAGTGCCGCTTAACGCTTCTCGTAGGATCCCGTGGCAAACTCGAGGTCTCCGCATCGGAAGCCTGCTAACATGATATCTGAGGCTCACCAACCCAATGAGCTAAAGAAGATTCCCGTGAGCTCGCCATTCATTGCCAAGAAGGGCGACCCTCGACGCCCGCTATCACTGCCGCGGCCCCACACCTTCGCCAATGCATACTCGTGACCTAGGACCTTATCACTATGATGTCCAAGGCCACCTTCAACAAAAAAATCCATGGAGGAACACTCCTACTCCCGCCAACTTCGCCCCTCCAAATGGCGCATCAATCAACAAGGCGCCAACAATACCAAGACGCAAGCAGTCAAAATACAGACGAGTACATCCCCGCTAATGGTGATCCCGACATGGGCTCATCGTAAGATACGCCTTCCTCCCGGGAGACCGCTTCTTATACGCCAAAGCCGGCGGCACCGCATGGGGAAAGGCTCTATAGTCTCCCCACCGCCGAGAGTAAGGCTGCGAAAGCGCCCATTCATCTGCATAAGAACAACACACCCGGAGCATCATCATCAAACCTGCGGTGGAGTGTTGAAGGATCCGACCGAGACCCCTATGTGCTTCCTCGCCAAGAATAGGGAGAGTCGGCCAGCCGTACGGTAATAACTCCGCCTTTTTTAAAAAAAAAGGGGTATATTTAAAAGAAAAAAAATGGGGTATATTTAAAATATATATATATATATTTGTAAACATAAAATCTATAAGTAAATATTTTTGAAAACTAAAATAAAAATCTTTATAAATAAAACAAATTCTTTTCATGGAAAATAAAGAAAAACATCTACATAAAAAGTATATACAAAAATACTTTTAAATAATTTTTCTATTTTAAAAAATAAATTTATATTTAAAATTTTTAAAGAAATTCAAAAGGGAGAAAACGTCGAATCAAAGATGAAGCAAAACAACGGCCACGTAATCCTTTCGCGGGATTCCAAGGAGCACACCCTACCAAAGTTATCGCCAGCCGTGGTGCGCTACAAGCATTCGGCCGGCAAGACGTGTTCTTCGCCAACGCTCTAGCCGCTGTGTGGAGCTGCCCCTCGGCCGCTGGCTCGCCATAAATAGCTCCTGAGCAACGGCAAGTAGAGCACCCACTCTCATTTTCACTCTTTTCACTCTCACACTCTCTCCCACTTGCTCTACACTCCATTTTCTCCACCAAAAACATTGTGCCGGTGCAAGATCACGCAGTGTGAAAGTTCATACTTTCATCTAACCCTTGCACACCCAGGTCTCGCCAATCGCTTTTTGCAAGAGCTGGTGAAGAAAGCCGGAAAGATTTTCAGCTGGTTGAGGCGTCGCCAAGACATAGCTCACTTAATAAACATGCACAAGTTCACTACTGACACTCCTAAGGCTCCCCATGCAAGAAGACGCCGCACTGGGCCGTGGGGAGGAAGTTAGCCTGCCCCCGACAATCTACGGCCGACGCTACTGCACTGACATCCGGTGGAGATCGAGATGCAAGCATATCTCCTACTAAGGACCGCGGTGTTCCAAAGACACTTAACTCCACTCCAAGCTCCTCTAACAAATGTGTATGGATGATGAATTCTCTATCTCTGAGAGCGCCGGTGGCGTGATATTCCCCTCTTGAGGGAGCAGGTTCTCAGCCCCCGACAATCCGCTAGCTCTTATGGACACCTAGTAGAGGACCAGCTAGGGAATTTCTTTCCTGCCTTTGGTACACCTCTATCATGTTACATGTATGACCTAGCCTGCACACTCGCTCGCTTATATAGATGTGCACTCAGGACATAGATGTCGCCTCTTCCCAGCTTTGTTAGGAATCACTGGGAGGAGATATCCGGTACTATGAGGCCGGTGCTTTCAAACCTCGCCACTCACAGTATCCAGCAGATCTCATCACTTAGATTTATCCATCGGCCGATCTCGCGACTTTGTTTTCCTAGACACGTGGTTAGATGGGTGAACGCAAATTGAATTGAAATTACTCTATGCTATTGTCCACAAAGGAGAAAAGTAGTCTACGCTGGTAGAGATGTGCAGTGAACTTTTACATATTATCACAAAAGTTGCCGCTCCTCGGCCATCTCGCGACATCCCTTATCACACGCCGCTTCTCGGCGATTGGAGAGCTTTTGGATGATCGCCAGATAGAGTACATTTCCACACCCGTGGATTATTGGACTCATATGTGCCAGCCTTGTGCAGGCTATTTAATTAAGATTTTACTCGCCCGCATGAAGCTTGGTCATCTTTCTTCCTCTCGGCTATGCAACTATAGTCTCCGCTACTGCAACCCGGACTTGGCTGCTTGTATAAAAGCCGTGTACTAATATTTGAGCTCGAGATCGCGGATAGCTAGGCGCAGAAAGATACTATCGGGCCTCCACGCACGCGTCGTGAGACCCGAGGCCTGGATCCCTCCTCCCATGGGCCCTACTTTCACGCCATACGTACCACAACCACGCCTCTACACCCGATGTTCCGTGCAAAGATGGCCTTTATCCTATGGGGACCCCCAGTGTAATACCCGTGCAAAGGATCCTAGGGTGGGAGCCAGCTGCACACCTAAGTAGACAACCGTGAAAAGTGGCCTACAAAGGAGATATAGCGTCATTGAAGATGTGGGCCAACATGTATTCCCGACGCTGACGCATGTACGCCTCGACGCATATGCCCCCACCGCCCAAAGATGCAGTGCTCACCACAAGGGGTGGAGGCGCTATCGTGATCCACCGGGCAGCTGGCCGACGTCCAAGCATCTTGGGAACATTGAGCACACGCATACCCATGTGCAAAACACCGCATGCATGGGCGTACAGGAACCGGGAGCAACTGTGAAAGTCACAGAGACGGGACCTCAAATTGGAGTCCAACATGGCTACCGCGAACGCGACGCGGAGGAAGCATTCCTCGAGGTACTCAAGGCTTCGATCCTCGGGACGTAAGAGGGCCTCCAGATAGCTTGGGGAGGGACTAGTGTGTATCATTGCATTGCATATTTACTTTCATCAAATTTTATTTTATTTTAGCATGTTTAAATTTCAAAGAATCTTGCATTGAGAAGATAATATCCAGAGAATAAAGTAGCTCTTCTATGTGCCTTAATGCTTATATATATGAGCTTATAAAAATGTTTAGTCTTAGTCCCTTGTTGAAATGATGAATAGTTGTTCTGTCTTATGTTTCACCCTGCGTCTAGTTTATAATTCAATTTCTAAAGTTTGGGATTTAGTGGCTAAGTCTACTCATCCCTACCCGACCATGTGGCGTTGCATAGGCTCTCATCTAGTCTTAAGCTTGTTGCCAAGTATGATATGGTACAAAGGGATTTAAGCAGTGATGTCATTCAAAAGAGAAACTTGACATCCTGAATCTACTTTGAAAGAAAAGAGAAATGATATGGGCTATGCTAGAAGAAAGAAAATGAGACGAAAAATGGACTAGTGTCCTAGGGCGAGTAGGGCCTACATAATCTCAAAATAGAGGAAAGAGAGAGAGAAATAAAAGACAAAAGTCTAGGGCCAGTAGAGCCCACCTCTCCAAAAAAAAAGAGAGAGAAAATATATATAGCAATAAAGCCTTATACTTTCTAAAAATAAATATTATCTAACTAAATAAATCCCGATAAAAGTTGATCAAAAGGATGAATGATATATTTCTATTATAACCGGCTCTATCCGCAACCCCCAAGACTTTTGAGAAAAGCTAGAAAGCCCTACCAATTTATGAAAGGTAATAAAGGGTGGGAAAAGATGTGTCATTTTATTCAAACCTAGTAGAAAATCTTTATTATAACCCCGCACTTTAGAAATGTAATCAAGATAGTAGCACTCTCGATCAACAACCACAAGTACTTATCTCTTTTGCTCGAGGATCGCCAGAAGGGTAAGTTGGGGGGAGTTTGTTGACTACTACTAACGCATATATTTTTCCCGGCCAACTTACTACCATAAAGAGTATAAAACTATACCTTTTTGTCTCATATACATTTATCACTAATAAATTCCACTCAGTGTAGTGTCTAGTATTTTATTTTGTAGATTTATAATAAAAGCAAGTGGAAAACCTAACAAAGTACACCACATCCGGGAAGGATTTTGCAAAAATACAAGCCTGTGAGCAACGACCCAAAATATTTAAAATCTCAATGCAGCCAAGCCCGCCCACAACTTTTCAAGACTAAGGAACAACCTATCAAGACTGCCGAGCCAGTGGGGTGCGCTATACACTGATGGTGGTGCCAAGACTCCCCCGAGGCGGTTAGCCCAAATTTCGGGAGGCGGTTCATGAATCCCTTCCAACGGGGTTACCGACGTGGGATGGTCGGCTTGCTATATCGTAGGAAGGTTTACTGTGCCGGTTTTGGTGTAAATTAGCATTTAGGCCCCTCCTCCTCCAAGTGTATAATAGTCCCTCTCTCCCTCTCTCAACACACACCACTTAGAGTCCAAAGAATCAAAAATAATCTTCCTCTCTCTACCACCTCTACCTCTCTTCTTCTACTTCTTCTTCTTTCTTTTAGTTCTTGGTTAGCACTTGGAGTAATAGAAGAGTTGCTAATGGAGGGCCAGTTCCCTGTAGAAGAAAAGTGCCTTGGTAATATATCTTCAATGGAGCATTCTTTCTATTTACAAAAGTCTTATATCTATGTTTTGGCTCAACTTATGAACTAGAGTATATTCTGCTCATATTCTTTGTGTTGGTTGTTGACTTAAAACTAACGACAAATTAAATATCACAACAATAAACACCAAACAACCTAGAAATAGGATTTCAACTAACATATTCCAAAGTTTTGGTGTTTATTTGACTTGCGTGTACAAACTCAAGGATGATCACTTTGGACCAAAAAAAAGACAAAAAGAAAAGAAATAAAATCAACAAATAGAAAAAGGCCCAAAGGGGAGCAAATGGCAAGCTTCCAAACAAGACTCGACAAAAACGCCAAAATCAGGCCTTCGCCAAGACCACCTTACAACTTTTTCGCATCGAAGGAAGCCCAGTGGCATCAAAAGACGGCCGAAGCCGACTCGCAGGGTGCGCTACAAGATTCACCGGTAAGTACGCACCTCGGCCGAGGCGCACCGGCCCACCGAGGCGGGTTTGTTACCTTCCAAACCGGGATGAAACCGACGTTGATGGTCGGTTTGGCGATATGGAAGGTTTTCCTAGGACGGTTTGGGTTTTTAGCACTTAGGCCCCTCCCCTCAGGATAAATAGCTCCCCTCCTTCACCTCTCTACATAACAATTCAAAGGAGAAACCACCCATTCACTTAGGCAAGAGAGAAGAACAGATCTTCTTCTACTTCTTCTATTCTATCTTCTTATTCTAGAGAGTGAGAGAGGGAAAGGCTAGAAAGAAGCTTTGTTCTTTTCTACCCTGAGCGTCGGTTCGCTTCTGTGTTCCGCTGCGGTTCCTAGGAGGAGGATTTGCTTCCGGGACTTGTCGGTACTTTGTACCAACTCGTAAGCTACTTACACTTTCGTATGGAGTCTTGTGATTATCTTGCGCCTACTTACACTTCCTTCGTGATATTTTAGTCCGTTGTAGACTTGCGTAACTGGTAGATTGTCTCTGCTAAGAGCGCTAGTTCTCGTGAAGGAACTCTTTGACCTGGGAACCTTGGCCAACCAAGAATTAGTGCAAACATGGTGTTTGGACTAGCGCTCACCTACCTTTGCGGTGCATCCCATCGTTGAGGGGGTAGGCGCTTGGTCGCGGATAAAGCCTTGTCCGGCCCCTTGAAATCCCCCACGCTCCAATACCGTCGTGAGCTAATTGCCTGACTTCTTACCCATTTGGGAGGGGCCGGCCCGGCGAGTAGACAATGTGACTTTAGAATCAATCACTGGAAAAACATAGCCTATAGAAACCTCGCTACCTCGTGAAAACAAACCCTTTGCCTTAGGTTGACATAGACCTCGAAAAAGCCACCGCGGGCGAACCGCCCTGTGTAAAATACCATATACCCCGGTGAAGTGCTGGCAACGGTATTTCCGCAGCTATGATTTCTCTGCAGCGTAGTGCATAAGAAACACCAACAAGCATTTCGGGCGCCGCTGTCGTGACTCTGTCGAAGTTATATATCGAAGCCTAGTCCGACTGCAGGTGACCGGTAGTATCCTTTTAAACAAAAATACCAAAAGAGTTCCCGCTTTCACTCATGGAGCAACCTACCCTACAAATCCCGGCCCCGCTTCCTAAGGGCGAAGCTTGTAGAACCACTAACCATGGCCAATCACAGCTTCAAAAGTATGAGCTCCGCCCGGGCTTTATAGCCATGGTTCAGCCCAGCGCCAGCTCGAATATGAAAACCCCCTATCATCACTTACGGAGTTTGAGCAGCCTTCCGGGTCGCCCCACAATTGAAGGCATGACACACCCACACGCCGAGGTGGAAGTTGTTTCCGCTCTTCACAGAGGGCTTACTCAATGGTTTCCATAACGAGGGGTTGGTAAACGGAGAATGGGAAGAACCTGTAAATGCATTCGCGGTAGCGCTCTACCCTATATCCTGAATCGTACGCCCTCGCGACAAGAGATACCAAATTTCCAAACAAATAGAGGGTGAAACCTTAGCGTAGCCCTGGACCGTTTACCACGCTACACGACCCCGCCCGCACTGCCCATACCAAACCACGTGCTTTTACAAAGATTTCGGGTAGGATTGGACAGTATGCATCGTGCCTCGCCGCTTTGATTTAGTCACGCCGAGGGTCGCGTTTCACATAAAACCACGCCGAAGGAGAAGCTCTCCTCTAAACCGCATTCTTGAGAATACCGCCAGAACCCATCCGAAAGAACCCAAGGTAAAAACCAGAGGGAAGTCTCTTTCGCTAAAACCTAACCTAATCAACCTATAGAGAGACCCTCGCCTCAAACCGTAACACAAGGAGACCAAGATGCATTCTGAGTCTCCCGCTCTTCTCGAGGTTGACCTTTTATCGATCAATCGCGACACCGGCAATTAACAATGGAAGAAACCACATGTCCCGGGCGCAGAAGTTTCCCCGAACAGCCCCGATAAAACCTTTCCGTGAGTCTATTAAGGAGCTAATGTACCATAATGAGCAATGTAATGGTTGCAAGAGGAAGGACCTTCTTCAAGAAATTTGACAAGTGGCCCTCTACATCAATCCATTGCAAATATCGCGGAACCCGGGTGGAGGTCATGTATAACCCTACGGGGGATAAAACATAATGTCCAAACCTTTGCACAAGCCTCGCGGTCGAGGAAGCCATTAGGACCCCCACAAAGATGGACCCCGCCGATATAGCACCTCGTCACCACCATTAAAAAGCCGCGGAGGTTATACATGAACAAATCTTCTCCGCATAAGGATGTCAAGTTGTTCTCGATTTTCACATTTTTGATATCCAAGACTTTGACATTCCGACATGGGGCATCCCTTGGAGAAGATTCTTGATCTATCAACATCCGGGGATTTAGATGTCAAACTCGAAGAAAAGTTTTTCTATTCTAGTTACTCGAGCCAAAAACTCGCAACGTAACCTTCCCTTGAGTACGCATTAATATCAGGAGGCCGCATGGAGTTATGCTATATGAGAACCCGTAAAACGTAATCTAGAAAAAGACGCTCCAATTCTTCATTGAAGAAGAGGACTCCATTCGTGAGAACTCATAGAACTTCCCAAAGAGGGAAGAGTCGTCTTCACCCGCTTGAGCCATCTTAAACCCTACCCCTCAAAGCCTACGCTTATGTCTTCCTAAACGGCGACTACAAGCCCCCACATCATGTTTATGCTTAGTGACCGAAACTACCCAACCACAGTCAGTTTTAGGAGAAACACAGATCGGGTTCGGGTATTCCCTTCAAGATCCTGAAAGGGGTAAGCCCCACACTATGCACACATCGCATTCTATCGACCCCGACAAATATTCTCATTACGCGAACTCCCAACAAGTGCCTAATTAATGCGATGCGGAAGTCGTGAAGGCCAGCTGTAAAGTTCGCTTCACGCCGGATTATTTATCCCCGCATCAATACGTAAAGGATTGGGCGAAGCCACCAAGTGGTCCTTTAAAATGGGAGGAATGACCGCCGCTGGAGAACGCTTAAAAAACGAGCTTCATTCCACAAAGACAAGTCATGTAGTGGTGGAGAATGTGCATTGATTATAGAAAACTTAACAAGGCAATAAAGAAAGATCACTTCCGCCTTTATCGATGAAATGTTGAGCCGTTAGCTTAAAACACCTTTCTTCGCTTCCTTGACGGGTATTCCCGTATACCACCAGTCCCGATCCACCCCCGATGACCGCAGTAAAGACCACGCTCACATGCCCATACGAACCTATGCCTACCGTGAGAATGTCATTTGTCGTAATGCACCTCGCTTTTTCACGGCATGATGTCTATCTTCTCGCACATGATCGAAGAAATCATGGAGGTCTTCATGGACGATTTCTCCGCCTATGGTAAGACTTTCGAAAAGCCGCCTCAAGAACCTAGACCGGTCTTGGGAGATGCCAAGAAAAGGACCCGGTACTTAATCGAAAAGTGCCACTTCATGGTCCCAGAAGGTATCGTTTTCGCACCTCGCGGTCCGAGAGGGGGATAGAGGTAGACAAAAGCCAAGATAGACGCTATCAAAAAAGCTACCACCCCCGCTGAACGCCAAAGGTATCCGAAGTTTCCTAGGCCAATGCCAGGTTTTATAGAAGATTTATAAAAGATTTTTCGCTTAAATCGCCAGACCTCTTACGCCCTCGTTAGCCAAAGATGTACCTTTTTGACTTCACGCATGAGTGCTTACACGCCAAAACCCTTAAGAAAAGCACTCATCTCGGGCCCGGATCATCCAACCCCCTGATTGGTCGCTATATTCGAAATCATGTGCGTATGCTAGCTTAATATGTTGTTGGAAAGCGGCCTTAGGCCAAAACCAAGGACAAAGCAGCATGCCATCAAAGATATGCTAGCAAAACTCCGGACAGAGCCCAAATTTTAACTACGCCAATTTACGTAAAAAAAGAGCCTTAGTAGTAAGTCTTTTTATCGGAGAAGTTTCGCTTCCTACTTAGTGGGCGAAAAATAATTGTGTACATATCATGCTGCCCCTTAAGTATCTTCTTGCCAAAAGGATGCTTAAACTCGCTTGATCCGCCGGATTCTCCTACCTAAGAATTTGACATAGAAATAAAAAGATAAAAAGGAGTAGAAAATACGCTATGCGATCATTTTGCCAGTATGCAGGTAACTAACATGCAGAACTACCAATCAATCTTAATTACCTACGCCGACGACATGCTACTCAAGGTGTCGCGACTTCAACCCATGGTATGCAAACATTGTGAATTACATGGTTGCAGCTATGTGTACCACCGGGAGAACAAGCGAAACCCCAAATGGAGAGTGACAAGACCTATGGGATGACCCATATCTATACAGTGGTGTGTGCGATTACTTTGCCGAGAAGGTGCTGCACTAAGGAGGAAGGAAGGCGCATCATCGAAAATGTCATGCATCTCCCCTACGACATTCGAGTATTCCGCGACAACAAGCCAAAATTTGGCGCGGCGGATTCTTCTCGGGCCGACGCATGTATGACAACACGAAAAGAGTTCATCAAAAGATGTTACAACCGCCAGAAGATCGGGAACATCACGCAGGATGCAATGCCCCTACACTACAACCTTCAAATAGAAATATTTGATGTGTGGGGCATTGATTACATGGGGCCATTCCGCAGTCCCATGATTTCGCAGCGTACATCCCGGTGGGCGGACTCACGCGGTCAAAGTGGGTAGAGGCACTACCATGCGTAGCCGCCGATGGCAAGCACGCTACGTAAGATGTTCCATGAAATCATCTTTCCCTCTTTTCGACGCCACGCGATGGTGATCAAAGGACGAGGATCGCGATTAAGGATAAATCATTCAAGACATTCTGAAAAGAGCTTCCCAAGACTCCGGCATTAAATATTGTTACCCCCTATCATCCAAGAAACCAAATGCGCTCTAAAACCCCAATAAACAAATCAAAATATCCCCGGCAGTAAGACGGGTCAACGAGATGAAAAGGGGTCGAAGAACAAGCTACCCGATGCTCTTTTGGGCATATCCGTTTACTTACAAAGCCCCCATCTAAGATGTCACCTTTTAGTATGGGTCTATGGCAAAAACCGCCATTTACTAGTTGAGCCGAACATCGAGCTCATTGGGCTATCAAGAAGTGGAATATGGACGCCGACCGCTGAAAGAACCGCCGAGACAAATTTCTCAATCCAGAAGAATGGCGAGAGTGTTGGCGTATTTCACGCTGTAAAAGCTCTCTACAAAGAAATGCTAATAAAAAGATGGCATGATCAACAAGATAAAAATCAAAAAGAATTTACCACGGGAGATAAAGTACTCATATTCAACTCCGTAGTGAAGCTATTCTACAAGGGAAGCCGAGAAGCAAATGGAAAGGACCGGCATAATCACATCAACACATCGCCACATGGCGCCATCACAACCAAGATGACGCAGGAGATACAAAAGGTAAACTACCAACGTTTTATGCTTTTCTTCTCGAGCCAAGATTCTGATCTTTAAACCAAGAGCTCGATAGAATAGATTTATGTTTTGAAAATTAATTTGTGATGATCAAAAAAAAAAAAAAAGAAAAAAAATCTATATAAGGTAATAATAAAACATAAAAAGTTATCTATATATTTTTATTTTGTTTTAAAATAAAGTATTTACTTTTATTATTTTCTTTTTACTTTATTTAATCCATATCATTCATTTGCTACAAAAGGATACATACTTTCTAAATTAATCAAAAGCATAAACTATTTTCAAAATTTGAATTTGGAGGATCAATTAGAGATCGTAGAAGAAAGGAAACTTCTACCACGCAAAACACCGATTCAAAACTTTTCGTAAAAGGAAACTATCGTGGCCGAAAAACCCCACTGTGGGGAGGAGGCGCTACAAGACCAAACCTCGCGCCAAGCATCCGCCGCTGCCCCTCGCCCCCGATTTCGCCCACCTTCTCCTTTCTCACAACCCCAAAGAGTAAGGTGTGCTCATGCGAGATTTTGACCCGCTAAAACGTAGAGGAGAATTTTGTCCTATAAAACCACCCTCCCTCCCTCTCCATTCTTCACACCACTCCTTCTTGCTCTTCTCCTCCTTCCCCAAATCTTCCTCCCAAGCTAAACAGCGTTAACAAGGCTCTCTCTTCTCCATGGCACTAGTACTCCTTTAATAGAGAGGAAGCCATGACTTTCGCTTCCAAATATCTTGAGAAGAGAGAAAACCCAAAGAGAGACCCAGCCCTCCTACCTTCCCCCCTAGATGAAACTCCGACACCAAAAGAAAAGGAAGGCAAACGAAAAGGGAAAATATCCCCATAGACAACCGAAGAAACAATAGTATACCCAATAACCCAACAAAAACATCTCCAAGCCCAAAAAATCCCATTATTAAGCTTCCTATATACCCCTAGAACAAATGCCAAATGGGGAGTGGAAGAAGCTGGTCCCCAAACCCCTGCATCCGGACAGCCTAAAAAAGGATTCTTCTGGGACTACATTGTGCCCAAGAGGGTCCTACGGGGCTTGAGAGTGTAATGTAAGAAGATCATAGATCTCAAGCTTTGTTCAATCCTTAGAGGCAAGCTAGCGTAAAAGGCATAGCCAACACACTTTTAGGAAAAGCTAGCGTGCATTTTACATGTTAGTATGCATGAGGAGCTTCACTCACCGCTGGGGAGATGGGGTAGAGCCAAGGATCTCATTGACCTTTTTGAATAAGAGAGCTCTACCTCTTTATCAATAATTAGCGCCAAGCACTAGTTTTAATTTTCAAGATTTCCTTCCAATCATTTTGTAATTTCTTTCATAAAAGTAACCCTGGGGCTTTGAATTATTTATAAATTCAATAAAGTTTTTTGTTATACGAGGTCTCCACTTGTTTTGTTCTTGTGAAAAAGAAAAATTTAAAAAAATAGGTACAAAAACAAGTGGGGAGGCCTCACAAGTCAAAAAGGTACATTTATTTAAAAATTAAATTTTGACTTCAGACTTATCTAAGTGTCAAACTCAGACCAAGCACAAAACTCCATCTCTCTGTTTACCAATTGATACATGGCATGCATACATTTTATTCCTCGGCCAAAAACCGATCTTTGTTGAGCAACTATCCATTAGGACTCCATGCTTATCTACATAATTGACCAGGTGACATGGTAGAATGATTCTGACGCTTGCTTCTTTGCAACAAGACTTGGTTTTATTTTCAAAATTTAAAATAAAGCATGCTCACATGGATTTGACTTAGCCAAATCCTTACCAAAGCCCCAACAATGATATGATTATCCACTATAGCTACTTCCTAATGTGATTGAAGTTTTGTCAGTTCGCTGATCCACAAGTTGAGAGAGGCTCATACTCCCAAAGATCTAAAACACGCATACCCACATATACACGCCGTTCTCACAATGAGAATTGGCGCACAACATGCATCTTCACCATCCACCAAATAAATACTCCATTCATACCATGATCATC